>JABMBR010006260.1:0-10882 GCA_018881525.1 Meteorus sp. PSUC_FEM 10030008
ATATATGACATCATGAACGAGAAATGAACCTGAGAGAGTCAATAAAAAAAAGTGACATCGACTGGAAGACAGGGGGATAGAAAACAAAATCATAGCGAACATAAAAGACTTTTATGATGGAGACACTAATTTCCTTCGTCTCAAGGTTGCCTTCTGCGTATGAATTATCTCTACATGTATAAACGAAGATGAGAACTTCATAATCTTCTTCTGGGATAGAATGGAATCAAATTATTACCAACGAAATAATTTTATGTCAATAATATGGGTACACGAGTTCGAAATGAAAATCATTCACTGATTCCAATTATTCCTGTGAATACGGACACCAAGGATGTATTGATGAATTCTTCCTCATTCTCACATGTACCTCAGATGTAAATTTCAATGTGACAGTACTCGAACGAAATCTCAATTGAACATATCTCACACTACAAACTGCAGCACCTCCGAATTTATCTAGGTTTGTATGTTCAATATCTGTAATATTCATTCAAGAGTCCAACTGAATCCCTCATCCCTATATGCATCAGACTTTTCTCTTGTGTACTCGCAGTTATTTTATGGATTCTGGTGTTGAAATAATTCACGGAGAAGCTTATACTACTCGCCACCTTTTTGACAGAACTAATAGAAAGCATCACGCTTTCTTCTATTGCGAGTAAACATAGGGAATGAACTATAACGTCTGTAATAATTCATCCCGCTGATGCAAAAATCCTATAACAGAGAATATATTAACTTTTCTTTCACCAAACTTTAATTCAGAAAGCCTGAAAGTATCCTCAGAAGCCTCAACTGAGAAAGCCCCCTTGAGACGCGCATCAGTCTTCTTCATTTCGAAAGTACAATATCCAACAATATACATAATTCACATCTATAAATTCCAAAAGAAAAAACTTTCAATTTCAACAACGAAAACACCACAGCGATTCTTCACCCCAACAGTTTATGATGAATTTCCTTCCTAACATTTGGTTGTGTGCCAAGAGCTTGTCGGCTCGCCGCAACAGTGTGCTCTAACGTTTTTCCTCGCTACAGGTGTACACTTGATACAGAATGTCTATCCATATCAATCTAACGTTTATAATATATATATCTATACGTTTGTGGCTGTGTTCATATGGTTTCGGTTTATATGAAATGTGTGATAGAAGAGAATGTTGTTGGAAGTAGAGCGAGGGCATTTCGAGTAGATATAACATTTCTCCCTTATAGTAACTACATGAGGGTTGATGCGGGCTTACATTAAGCCGAAAAACGGTAGGTCCCATCCTTTATCCTGCCACGCACAATTTATAAACATATATCCAGTGGAAGCTCATGAAACTCTGTCCTGGTACTTCGCTTCAATTTCAAATCACCTTCGCAATTTCAGAGTTTTGTTCTATCTTACCTTTCTCCTTCATCCGTTCTATTTCTCTCCAGCCAATGTAATTGCCATCCATCGTATGGTTCTATTCAACGAAGCATATAGATATAGCGCAGTTAAATATTGCTCTTCAAAAGAAAATGAATACTCGACCCAATCGTCAGTATACGAGACATTAATAACGGGAGGAAAATAGTGGAATTATGCCATTTTGTACAAATACAACATCACTTGAGCCGACAGTTGCCAGTGTTATTGACGAAAATAATTGAACCGTAACGAAAAAGCGGAGAGAGAAGGCACCCACGTTGAGAGTATTGGACTCCCATCTCAGCAATTACAAGAGGAATAATTAAATCGCTCGCTGATCGAGTTGGAGTCTACGTCAAATTTGAAATGTCACCGTCTACACATGACACTCACAATGATGAATGGCAATTTTGGCATGTGCGCCATTGTCATTCCTACAGCCATCAAGTGGAAGATAAATTCCCTTTTTAGTCAATGCTTTGCGCCATTGTCAATATTCGAATTATCTTTGCATGACAGTATTATTCAGAAATGAATTGAATGGTTTAGTTAGGAGCTCTAAGTAGATGTGGGTTACCTGTGCAAAGACATAATGTAAAATTCAACATAATTTGTATGACAATTATTAGCACTATCATTCGAAAATACGCAACATACCGCACATTAACATACAGTGGGGGTATTCCAATTCTCGCTCTCTGCATTCATCCGATTCTCGTATGCCATTATATCAATTTCCAATTACATGCCTTCAAAGCTTCATTTATGATTCGACAGTTGTTGGAGGAATTACGCTCATCTCTCTACATCATGGAACCGTAAATTGCCGAATGAAGTGGAATAGCGAGCATAAGGATCAATCTTCATGTACATTTTTGAGTCACATTTTATTCAAATTCAACATTTATCTGAATTCGAACCGAAAAACGAGAAATCTTAGAGATTTTTTCCACTGACGCATTTGGCTATTGGAGAAAAGACGAATACATTCATTTTCTTTATACATTCCCTTTCTAACAATCACGATGAAAGGAAAAAACAACAGAAGATATATTACGTGTGAATCTTCAAAGACTCTTTCGAAAGATTGATGAATTTCTGACACGCGAGCTCCTGTTCTCCTCATTCAATTTTATTTCTCATCTCCCTTTGTATGTAGAATGAACTTTCCACATCAATATGTTCACAGAGATAAATACTATTATCACATTGAATTCTCTATACAGACGAGAACGTAGACCACAAGTGATTCGTAATTCTGCATTTGATGAGCACACAGCATTGGATGACCCCGGAGGCAAGTAGAAGAGGCAAGTGGAAATTGGAAAGGACTAAAACAGACATCTCTGAGTCGGAATACGAGAGGACTCCAGAAAAAAAGACAGTTTTATTCTGGAGGGATGCACAAAGGATAACACATCATCAACAATATCATGGAGATGAAAAAAAAATAAACATCAATTTGTTGAATTAATTTCCCTCGATGGTGGGTTTTCGTCTTGTTTTGCATTCTCTTGTTGCCCCAAACAAAATTAACCAAGTGTATAAATTTAGAATTCTACACCCATGAGAATTTACGCTATACATACGAATGTTTGAAGAGCCTGGAGCACGTTTCCTGTATCATATCCACATATTCAGATGTGTTCATATGCGTGATGAATTACCACGCATACATTCAATGTGTTATATGAGTGGAGATGAATGGACGTAGGTGAACATCATTTGGAAAATTGTTGTATAGTTCACATCACACATAGAAAAAAAATATTCAGATATGTATAGACGCATTGAAAAAAAAATTTTCACGGATTCAAATGCCGTTTCATCACTGACAAGTGTCCGCTTCGTGAATAAACTTCACTGCTTCTGACTTTACCACACTGAATTTATACGACAGAGTGTATATGAAATTTCGCAATTATTTCCAATCAACCGCGTGTAAAGCAAACTCCATCTTAAAGTTTTAAATGGGAATATAAACTGAATAGAGAAATCGCCATAGATCATTCGTTCGAAACTATAAAGGGACCGACATCTAAATTTACACATCAATGCACATGCACAGTTCATTCCGGTAAAACTTAACTGCTCAAAAGGGCCCTTCTTAGTGTTACTAATGGTGGTAATTGTAAAGGAGGATGGGCTTACCCGAGTGTCATTGTGAACAAGACGCAGCCGGAATTTCGATAGTATTCCCATCTCGTTTATACGGTCGATGGCAAGTTTGGCCGCTTGAAGCTCACTGTGTCCCTCAGGTCTCAACTCGCCCCATTGAGACATCTCAAATAATCCGAGGATCGTTATTTCTAACTTATCATCCAATTCCATTGATGTAAAATCAGATATTGGGTCATGGGAATAATTCTGAATCCCGTCACCATCAATTGAGTTTAATGTTGTTAATGAGTCGATAATTGCCTTTGTTTTGTTTTCGCCCGATAATCGTGCATTTGACCTCTCATTGTGTCTCAACCTCTGATCTATCCCATTGAAGTTTGATAAAGGATAATGATGATTGACATCACGAGTTGGAATTTGCGGCGAATTACGCAGTCTATCTGAATAAAATCTTCCAATACTGTCACTTGTAACATCTGATATACCGTCCACTGTAGGTGAACCGAAGTGCCGCCTGCCTTGTTTCTCGACTTGTATGACAGATGTGGGTGTTGGATTGTGGACAATCCTACTTGGAATTTTCTCTGAACCCACCAGCCCACTGAATAGCGTTTCAATACCGCCAATCATCGATGTTGTAATGGTCGTAGGTGTCGGTATGAGAGTTGAATTTTCTGTTTTACTCTGGGATTCCATATGGTCACGAACAATTGTCGAGCATGCTGTTGCCGATGTGACCTTCTCAATATCATTATTATTTCGATCGTTATATCTTTTATCGTTGCTGTTATTGTTCACCTCTAGTTCAATGTCGTGAAGTTGTCTTATACTTTCACTTTGATGATTGTCATTGTTCCATGAATTAATTATTTTTATTGTTGATAATGGCGATGATATTGAGAATGTTCGCGGTGGTGACGATGATGATGGCGAAGTTGTTGTTTGTTCCAGGTTGTTGGAAAATCCAATGCCGTCGTTGGAGCAAATGACGCCAGTTAATTCAAGCAAAATAATTACTGTGAGAACAATGCGATGAATTCGTAGGTAGGCCGACAAGGGGAACGACAGGAGGTGACTAGTGAAATGAAACCCGGCGTGACCTGACGACATAATCAGTCGTCGCTATTTCGACGACTTGTTCTGGCTACTACACCACCACCTCCACCACAACACCTCGTTCATCTGCACATAAACAGTTATCATCATTAGAAAATAATCTTCAGAAACGATTTTCTATTTTATGAAATAAAACGAAATGAATACAAGACGAATAATAACAATCGAGTACTGAAAGATCCATTGATTTTCACAACTTTGAGGGATGCTGAGTTGACTATAAAAACTTATGAAACAAGTCAAAATGTGGTAGAGGTCGGTAATACGAATAGAAGAGCAATTCGTAATAAATCTGCCAGTGGTACATACGCAAATATGTGCCGACGCACTGAATCAGTAGTAAAAGTTCGTATGGCTGCGTCGACAGAAGTAGTAGAGAGCTATCACGCGCGGGCAAGTGAAAAGTGTCGATTTACATTCAGAATATTCAGACACCTATACGACATTTACAATTGTGTATATTTGAGATTGATATCAAGATGGTGGTGATATTTCCTCTGATCCTATCGTTAGCGGTAAGTGATTTGGCTGCTTCGCACGATGTACCTGCGCACGCTTCATATTATCAAGGGTCGAAGTTATATAAGTTGCTTAATTTCCGGCGATGGATGTTGAAGGTGATGGCTCTCATTTTATCCGGATGTATGCAAACATGACTTCATCTACCTGAAGTAATAAATCACTGAATTTTGTGCACATCACCACTATGAAACCATGCAATGTCTATAATTCTTACAATATGCTTGTGGAAGGGTTGTGTTTTGTGCTTCATGTTTTCAATATTTTCCCGTATTTCCATGTCGCTCACAATTAGCCTCATCTTATGAGATCGGGAAGTGGTTATTGGTAATGAAAGGGGATACAATCGTTTCCTAATATTTTTTCTCAAGCAATAGAGAGGAAAGTAAGTAATGCTTCATTATTGTGTTTGCTGTGTTGTGTCTTTTCTTATTTCTTTTCCTCTGTGGACTATAACTATTCATCAAAAAACGGTGAAGAGACATAAGAAGAGGGCAGACGTGCTGAGGAAATGTTTCTTGACTTGTTTGGAGAGGGTGGGGGCGATAAAAGTGTTCTCACAAGTCGACGACTCGGACGTGCCCTCACACGGGATCGTTTTCTCTCTGTAGGTCGTGCGTTCATGAAACATGAAACTGAAGAGTATTGAGTGGGAACAGATGGAGTCAAAGATGCAGTTGTAACAAAAAATGTGTTTGAAGTATTGAATACATGGGACCTTACATTTGATGAATAATAGATGAATTTCAAGTTATGAATATCTATGTAATTAATTCTGTCTCCACCGCTCATTAAAAGTTGCAACCTCACGAATTTTACAATTCCTCTCCACTCTTATTCGAGCATAACATTCATCATCATAATTTCCCATTTCTATTTACCTCCAGCCACTCTGATTTCATATAAGAAAATTGAAGTAAACAGTAATTAATGACAAAAATTTCCACTATTTTATTTCTCAGGTCTCAACTTTTTTCACCATTTCTGGGAAACGTAAGCTTATTACTCGAGTTACTCCATCTCCTCGCATTCTCCGCTCGCAGTTCTGCTCTTGCTCCCGCCGTATTAAAAAACGACTAATCTGTTCAAGCTGCTGCTAGTGTGAATGAAGAGACTGACGAGAGACGGGTTATACTCTATATGTATCATTGTGTGAGAGTGCGCGTGTTATGAGAAACCATCTTTAATGAACTACCCTGCGGGGGCGTTCGACTTGTGATATATTCACCAATAATGATATGAAATATTGTTGAGGGGAATCAGTCGTTAGACAGCCGACTTATATAACGTGATATTAAAAATGACTACATTGTCACGCAGAAGAATTCCAACTAAGTTTCTAGTTCAGTTACATTCTATTTTATTAATAGAACAATACAGAGAGCAATTATCCTACTGAAATACTCATCAGGGTGAATATAGATTGAAGAAAAAACGAATGAAATAATCATGAATACTTCCAGTAATTGGCGAGGAAAATCTTAATTTAATCATTTTGTAAGTGAAAAATGTGTTATTCAAGCTCGTGGTGATAGTTTTTTTTTCTTACCACAAGCTGAACTTCATTATCCACTGGCATAATTCTCTAAGTTTGGTGGGACGAATCACACTCATTTATAAATCCATATACACTTGTGAAATCATAGATGGGTGAATGGATTCAAAGAAGGAAAATACGATGCAAGAGTTCGCGATGAAACTCTACAGTGATCTCGGTTGACCGAACTTTGCGCGAGTTGATCGTTGAAAATTGAATCGTCCAACTCGGGAAGAGAACCGAGAACAAGATTGAATAAATGGGTGAGTCATACAACTTCGTTCGTTGAGATAACATATAGAGATATACAAATAAGATACAACTGTCCATAATCTGGGGCTTAAACATGAACAGACTCACGCTGCATTTGTAGGTTTGATGCAATTTATAAAAAATTTTATCGAGTATTTGCACAGATGTATAACTGCTCGTATTGAATATTGAAGGATCGACTTCGTTTTCTACACAAATTAATCTTTACCTCGATAAAAATTGCTGAAATCTCTCCATCATCACCACAGTGTCATAATTGTTGGAAAATGAACAGCCAGTCGGTGTACTATCACCCGATCTTGAATGCCCAAATGATTTATAAGTTTTAACAACTTTTATCCACTTCATTATTTGCTATAATAATCGGTTTCTTGAAAAATTGATGATCCCCACATCTGTTCGTTCCCAATATACGTTTACTCGTTTTGTCAGAGTCAGCCATTCAATCATCTCATACCCACTGCGTTAAGCAAACATTCATTGTGCCAACAACATCGTTGATTAATTTTCATCCAACAATGTACAATTACTCCAATGAAAAATTCATCTATGTTTGTTCAATAGTCAATCATATGCACTCACTTTAATACACACATGAGTATGCGCTTTCATAGGGTGATCGTTCTCGTTATAAAACAGTTAACTGATTCTTTCCATGGCTATAACAATTTTGCTGGAAACTTCTCCATTTTAGCTATTGCACTACAATCACTTTGTTTCTAATTCACGACATAAATTTATATGCGGATCATGAAAGATGAACAATAATATAAATCATCCCCTTTCGTGAAGTATTTCTTTCTGATATGGGAAGTACATATTCGAAAGTGTCAAATTATATCATTATATCAGTTCAACCTCTCCGCCAGTTCGAAAATATTTATTTTATGTATCAACATATATTGTTTATGGAGAAAAAAAGCGGGAGACTGTGAAAACCTGTTAATTATTCGCTGGATGAAGATCGATGATGACTTTCAAATTATTGTCACGAAAACTGTTGGCAATCCAATAATTTTGTTACGCTGCATTTTTTTATTTGTTCATTCTCTTGGCCATATCTAGTGAGTCGAGAGTACTCTCGAGTTATTTTTTGAGCACAAGGAGAGGTAACACCCGCGTTGAGTGGTGGCGGTTCGCGCACTATTGCAACACACTGTGTCGAGCTCATCCGCTTTCGTGTATTCCACCCCGCGCGGAAGAGACATGTCGTAGACCGACTACGCAGACGCTCGTGTTCTGTTGCACCCACCATTGTCCTTTCCTTCGCCCTTGTAAGCAACATCACATAACCACATATATTACATAGATATTCCAATATACAGATTAGGTAGAACGAAAATTGTGCATGACGGTATCTGAATCCTGATCGCAGCCAAATTGTAAAATTGCACTTGGTAATTGACAAATGACTTCTGAATACATCAAATAATACTGCATGGAATACTGATATAAATTTGTGTACCCATCATAGTGATTATCAATCAGATGAAAATGAATGTGCTGAATTATGGCAATTATAATAAAAGTTCAAATGTAGACAAATTATTAACTTATTCCATTATTGTTATTTGTTTTCATTGATGCGTTGATATCTTTTCATTATTCCCCGAGGACGAATACGAAGTATGAATAAAGTAGATATGCCTTGTTTGCATATATATGTTCGCGAGGAGAGAACATGAAAAGAAATGTAGTACGCGTGACAATGAAAAAGTTTTCCACTTTCACCACTGGCACACGTCTCTCCTTATTTTTTCTTTTAGTCACGCACAAATACGGGCTGAATATCGCATATATATCCACAATGTTTATTAGCCTATTTTTTTTTATTTATTCATTCTCCATTCTTTTCGATAAATCACATAAGTGTTATGTGCACATACTCAAAGTCACTGACATGACAATGTGTATATTGTAGATCAGAGATAGAGCATTCAATTGTTATGATATTTGCTCTACTTTCAATTGCGACCCTCTATTTTCTCGATTCTCTGCTTCTGAGATATTGCAAACCGAGGAATGAATTTTCAGTGAAGAATATCATCCTTGGTTTGGTTGAGTTTTTCAGTTTAGTTTTATCTTGAGATGATGTAAAGGAGAATGGTATTTCATCTCGTGAAGTTGGACTCTTATCTTTAACGTATTTCTGAATCGATGAGGAAACTCGTTGCGTACATCTCACCTCGCAAATCGATTCCAATACCCCATGGTCCACAGCATGACATCGCTTCTTAAGCGCTTTCGCGTTCGCCCTGTGGGAGTTGTATCAAGTTTGCGATGTCCCGTTACCTTATCGACAACTATGAACGACTATAACAGCACGCACAGAATAGTTTTTCGCTCAGATTTAACGTGCAGAGCAGGAAATTCACAGTTCCACATCATTGTCAGTAACGAACTTCTTTCATAATTGGCTATTGATAACATGAAGGAGATTGGAGTTTTATACATTTTCCTCATCCTTCATCCAATGTAATGTAGGAATAACTGAATGTGCACAATAATAAGCTGATAAAATTATGTATACGATGAAAAGTATCACTTGACTGGTACAATTTCTCAAGTGGATCTTCCACTTCATTCCACGTGATTTTACCTCTACATAGTCGTCGTTGTTGTCACCACCGTAGAATCTGTTTCACGCGGGCATTTTGCCAACATCGATGAGCATTAAAGCCTTGTTCGCTTCATGGTTGAAATCTTCAAACTCACTATGTAAATAGTTCAACCAAACTTCTGTGAGATAAATTCCCTTTGATCTAGCAACACAGATTTGAATTGATAGAGTTATCACAGTACCAATTATTAACAAATGATTCATCAAGGACATGGTAATATTTTTGATTACATTCAGTCCCGATTTTTTGGTCTGCGTGAAAAATTGGCCGAAATATGGGTTTGATGAATCTCTATTTTGTGATCGATATGGATACAATCATGAGAATGAAGATGGAGCGCATGTATCCGACACCTAATTCGTTTCCTGTCGGAGGTTGTATGCGAAACAACGAAGCAAGTTGTTTGAAAGTGCACATTATGGTAAGTCCAATTCAGGACCCTACACAGCTGTATAAGTGTAACTTCCACTGAAATTAACGTCCTCCATACAATAACCGGCTTAGCCTAAGCTCCGTTGTTTGCTCTTCACTATATACTGTATATAACACATCCAAAATTATTTATACTTGGAACAGTCACTTGGTCTTGAAGAGACCTCGTATCGGTTTTGTGTCCAAGTACTTATTGAATTATTTTATTCTTCTCTCATGTCGTTAACCTTACCGACATTATCGTGTCACCCAATTGAATTACTACACCTTCCTTCCCAACTTGTGGAGTCACAATTAGAATTACAATATTCTCGTTCTTTATTGCCCTTCATATCGCTCAACACATCACCGTGACGATTTTCATGTAAGTTTAATGAAAGGATTTGCATCAGGCGCAAATTGAAGAGAGGGTTAACGAAAAGAAAAAAATCACTCAATTAATTGAAAAAACTTTCACATCATTAAAAGTTAAGTTGAAGTGAGTTCAAGAAGTTGTTCGAAATTATCGCCAAGAACTACTTCATGAATTAACAATCAGGCTGAAATGGATAAAAAATTGTGTGAATGAATTATTACTCACATCCTACATTGTGGTGGGTTGAGATGAACCCAATCAACCCAAAAATTTTTGCCTTTTCTCTTAATTCCTATTTTTTGTTCCTTCCGGTGGAGAAATACAACAGAGAATTGAATATAGTCAATAGTCAATCGTGAATTTATATATTATGGAAGTGAAAATGGCGCGAAAATTTTTAATTACTGAGCCTCAGGGCAATCGCGCAACAATGAGCTTGCACAGCACCGCAAATATTTGCACTGTTTGATCTGTATGAGTGTGTTGGTCGTTATATATATATATAT
>JABMBR010006261.1:0-60814 GCA_018881525.1 Meteorus sp. PSUC_FEM 10030008
TTTTTTTTTTTTCGTCGTTGTTTGCTTTCTATTATTCATGTTTATGATAATAGAGTATCTGTGAAGACTTTTACGTAAACTTAACACTCATTATGAGAAAGCTCGTGCGAATAAAAATGGTGAGTGATCAACTTTACTGAGATGAGAAGGTGAGATAGTAATCTTTTATTCGCTTATTAACGTCATTTACTCGCGTTTACCTTGCGCATCTGAGCTGATGAAGCACACGAATTTGAATCAGTTTATGATGCATTTATAATACGTAAATGCATGAATTTCCCAACAATATGTAAAATTCAATGTCGCTGTTGTTGTCATCGTGACGATGTTCGCGATAATAATATCGATGAACCGCGTGTGAACGTGAAACGACGTGTGCTCCCATAAACCGTCTCGGATTCGTCGACATTTAATTTCAATTCTGTATGTATAATGTAGTCAATAAAGATATGTAGCAAGAGTTGCTATAAACCTATGCGAATACTTATTCACATATGTTTATGTTGAGTTTCTAATTGGAATATATTTTTGTGTCAAGATACTGATGACGACTCATTCTAATTTTATTATGAGTCATAAAATTTACAATTATTACCGTAGTTATTTAAATATAAAAGAAGTTCTTTCAATCACTGAATTATTTCACACACTTTGAATGAGGATGAAGCTCATTCTCTATTCAAGAACAAGTTCTCAGAGTTGTGATAGTTTTCAATGAGTATACAAATAATTTTTTGCAGGATCGTTCCACTCGGTCATTATAACCTTTGAGATGAATCTTAAAGAACTCAGAAAAAAAAATAAAAGAATTGAAATTCTATTTATGATGCGTGGACATGTGACACCACATTCAAAAATATTTTTTCCCCAACAGAGAGAAACTTGACCTTTCAATCATATTCAAAATTCACATAAGAAGTGAATGAGTTTGCTTTCTGTTTTTGTTGCATTTTGAAATTGCACAAATCCACATACAGTAAGCGACAGTAGTTGGATTTCGCACGGCAATTACCAATCTTGCTTCTGAGATCTGCGGTTTTGTGTATACGCGTGTGTGCGAGAAACTTTGACACGAAATTTAGTACATGGAGAAGCGACCCAATGCGCGGAAAATGTTCTCGTGTACCCTGATCCATATAACAGTGTCGTAACAAGATAAATCCTCAGTGTATGTGTTTATGTCTCTCTCGTTGGTCTTTCGCTTTAATATCGTGTAAGAAATTTATACTGAGTGTTGACCTACATTGCGAACAATAATTATACTCAAAAATTATTTCGTTAATTTTTTAAAAATTCACACAAAAATTTCAGCAAATTAATTTATCATTGTACAATAAAGCATTAACTATATAATCTATTATTAAGAATTTTTTTCCCTTTCATTCGAGGTCTTTGTCATTATGCAAACAATTGGATCTTTATCGTGCGAGAAAAAGACTGGCGCGAATTTGTTAAAGGAGTCGCCGGAAACGCACCAGAGATACTCCAGCGAGTTATGCAGAAAATAGCGTCCTTGAATATTCCGCTGAAAGTTGTTTCATACTTTTTCCCAATTCTCCTCTGCTACCATTTTATTTAGATATGAATCGGTCATTGGATGATGAATATTGAGAGCAAAATATACATCCAACATAACGTCCATTTACGTATTTGAAATCAGAACAAATGTTGATTCAATGAAAGTGGGAACTTCTGGTTAGTTCATGATTGGAACATTTCCAATCCAGCTTTTCTCGGAAATGACCTCGGTGCATAAAATGTATGATTGACCTGATGAATTCATAAATTACTTTAATAGAATTAAATTCGAAATTCATGATTAACAATCAAATTTGATTGAATGTACATGGAGAATTGGAACTTGGCCTCATCCTTCACGAAATTGTATTGAACTAAATGGTACAAATGATGCATTACATGCAAACTTTATTGATTGAACGCTCATGCACATTCACAAAACATTTTACGTCATCTCATATAGGAAATCTGGAACACTCCACTCAGAGCGATCGCTGTCCTCGCCTTTACTTTAGCCCTCTATATAAATATTCTACGCCACGGTGTTTGTGATCTTTCCCACGGTGATTCAGTCGTCGAGAAAAACAAAAGACAACCATCACAACTCGATGAGAGCTAGCAAGTCTATGACTACAAAATATCATGAAACCATAAAACCGTCAATGAAATATTTTTCGAATTTGATCGTTTTGTTATGTTGATCGAGTACCAAACGCAGCACGGATATTTCTTTTCCTCATTTCCTTCATGTTTGCTCTTTGATCATTTTTTTCTTTTTTTTTTATTTCATATGCATTCGCAATATCCCATCTTTACCGCTTTCTCATGAAGTATTGCATAGGGAAATGAAAAATATAAATTCAAATAATGCGTGAGAAGCATGGAGAATTGATCATTGAGGAAATTTGAATTTTCAACTTGGGCAGAAGATGACAACAATATCTTGAGATGTGAAGTTTATATTGATGGAGATTTCTCTAGAACCTGATTGGCTGTCTTTATCATAGGTCCATTTCACATTGATAGGAAGTCACTGCTCCAAATGTTTCCTTTACACGCTTGTAGTTATCATGAATACAAAATTTACGATACGGACGAGTCCTCACCGTCCCCAATTCGTTTATTCATTTTTTTATTTTTTGAAATATGAATGAAATATTATAATTTTCGTTCTTTGAAATTTTTTCCATTCAATTTCACTTGTCATACATGTCATGAATCCAGTCGAATATGTTAAGAATTACATCTGCTCCTAGAAAATTAGTATTAATGATACTAATGCATATTCATTTTCCACAAAACTGCATCCTTGAACTGACAAAAGAATTTTTTGATGAAATTTGGGGCAGGTTTCTCATTAGTGTACAGGTCATTTGCAGTGTTAATTTTTCGATTTCGGGTCCTCTATAGGATATAAATAAGCAGTATCGATTTTGCAAGAATTCTCAGTCAAATGAAGAGAACACAAATACAAATTTTCATATTTGTTTATACATCTTGCATATCTCTCGCTATGTATCTGATTCTATCTGCACACGAATGCGAACGTGCCAAGGATACATTGAGACATTTCTCTTATTTATGCAGCGCCTCCTCGTTCTCGACCATTACTACTGCAATATATATGCATACGTATATCATCATCATCATCATCATCATCATCGTCATCAACATTATCATGCAAAGAGAGGAGCAGCCAATATGCGAAAACCTTACAGAAGAATCCTATGTGTGGTGGATTTCGTGCGCGGTTCACAGGATTGTATTGAAATGGCAACTCGTAAACAATGCATTGCATAATTCGGGCAGTGGAGTATAGAACATGAGGATTGACACGAACGCGACATGCGAGAGCACCTATAGAAAAGGAGATGGAAAATATCTTTGTTGGTATTGTACCGCTGCAGTAGGTGTGATTGTGTGACGTGTGATTGGTTCCAAGAAAAAAAAAAGAAGAATACAAGTCAACCACAATTTTCTCTCCACCCTTCATTATATTTATCAATTCTCATGCTTACTGAGCGTGAGAGTAGCGATAGAATTTTTTCCACACCCAGGAAAATGTATGATGGAATTTAAATATTTCTCTTTCATTTCCTTTTTCACGCTTGTTACATTGGAACAATTAAATCAATTAAATAAAACATTTTATTTGCGTCACGCATTAGTAATTGAATTTGAAATTGTTTCAAGATATGATGACAGAATGAAGAGGAACATAAATATGGGGTTGGAAATTACGAAAATACGTACATGGGAAACAATCAATGCTTCAATAGAGTATTCGATAAAATTTGATTGCTCCAAGATATCAACCCGCCCGCACAACTGGCACAGACCTTCTGCATGTATTGATTTATTATGGAAAAGAAGAGAAAATCAAGTCGAATCACAGCTCTGATTGTAAGTAGTAGAACTGTATCAAAGAATATTTCGGACTCGATACCTCTATTCTCTATATATCCATGTACTTATCTTTATTTATATGGGTTTCAGGTTTAAATGGTGTGGTGTGCTGATCCCACATGGTAAATTGGGCTCTCATGAAATTTTATTCCAACGTTTTTCTGCTCCAATAATTAACCATCTTTCTCACAACTGTGATGAATTATTTAATTTATAGAGTTCCTAATTTTTGAATTTATTATTATTACAGAAAATGACCAGACCGAACCGCAAATTTATTATGCGTCTCACGAATTCCACACTCAGGTTTTTTGCCATTTTTTTTTGTGTTTGTTTTATTCATTCTTTCTCCTTTTTCTTCAAACAACTTCATACCTCCTTCACCCTGGTTTTATTTTACGAATTGTATACGTTAATGCGATGCGGACGAGTGATTCTTGTGTTTTTCTGTGTTCAGTAACAGACGCGCGTGGCTAAGCAAGTTGACGAAACTTTATTACACCATATCACACATTCATTTACGTGTGAGTGATGGAGTTCGTAATAAATTGCAACTAACGCAACTTCATATGTTTCCGTCAACGCAAATGTAATAATTGCTGTGTATT
This sequence comes from Meteorus sp. PSUC_FEM 10030008, assembly GCA_018881525.1. NCBI lineage: Eukaryota > Metazoa > Arthropoda > Insecta > Hymenoptera > Braconidae > Meteorus > Meteorus sp. PSUC_FEM 10030008. The sequence continues at coordinate 4,533 of JABMBR010006261.1, forward strand.
TATCAATAAATGTTGGAAGTATTGGACGAGTACTAACATGTCACAATTTCCACCCATGAAACGAATGGATTATGAAGGAGTATTCTGTTGAATGAGTTATATAACTGTGAATTTCTTTATATTTATTCATCCATAACCGCAGATATTGATCGATATAATAGTGAAATCAAAAACTTTTTCCCTTGCCAATTTATTTCATATCAAGAAATTATTTGGCAGCGGTATTAGAATCAAAGAACAAGAGATCAACTAAAAACCTGTGAGAGCTTTCACATAATTGCAATTACGTCATGTCAGTCTACGGTAGAAGAAACTCTACAAAAATTCGATGTCACTTTCGAATATTCAAAGTGTTTTATATGTACATTTCATGTAGCGTGAAGAATATTAGTCTTTATTTATTTATTCCTCTCATATTCCAGTGCTTGGCATGTAATTACTGGATATTTTGTCTATTGAAAGATGGAAGATCAGCATGTTTCCTTTTCTTTTTTTTCGGTGTCCGCTTCAACGTGTGGTGATCTTCAGAGATGGAACAAGTACTGAATGGTTTGATTGTGTTTAAGGTAAAACAGAAGAGTGCATACACATTCACATACACATATGCTTAGTGTTTTCAAGCCGGAACGAAACTTACCGAGTGGGAGATGGATATAAGACCATCCGTCGGGGATGACGACTATCAGTGTCTTTACTCACGTACGTGAAAACATCCTGTATACATCTGTACACAGTGCGAATACGTTTGAATTAAAAGTGAAATTTCAAATCATGATCAAGGTATTTCACGACAGTGTATTCTAAACATTTTTGTGTTCATTTGTGTAACAAATAATTAATTAGTACTTTCGTTATCACGTTCATTCACATTTTAATATTTAGTCATATGAATTTCGATGCCATGAGGTAATTCAGATGAAGAATAAATTGAATGACGTTGTGATTTGGATTTTTTACGATACGTGAATCTGATGACGGAGTGTCAGAAGGGTGGATAAGACACTTTGTACGTAAAAAATGTAAAGGGAAACATCAGAGTTGAACGATAGAAAAAAAAAAAGCGATTGTTCCTTCGTATTGATTCAAGACGAGAGGAAAATATTAATACCGTTCACATTTTTACAAACTTCTACTTTTTATGTTTGGGATAAAAGAATATCCGGACATCATTGTTGAATTTTTCGGTCGTACATTCCGAATCCTCCTCCCTTCGAGACATCGATAAATCTCTCCGGGGTTATCTGGTATAGGAGAATGGCAAAAATTCCAATGTGGCAGTAGTCTTGCTATCTTTTACCCTAAAAATTCTTCCAGAATTTAAATTTTTCTTGAAACTCAGAAGAACCATCGTTTAAAACATCACAAATAGAATCCCAGTTATATTCAATATAGAGTTTGATTTGCGCGGGAGAATCTATCAATAGCAAGATGAACATTGATAGAATAATATGGTGATTGCATACGAAAATCTTTTTGTGTTTCTTCACAAATTATGAGAGAACCACTTCTTAACCGTTGTCTCTAATGGATTCTCTTTTGAACTACGCAGATAATCTGGCCATATATTTAGTGTTTTGTATCCATATTCACATCACCGTCATGGATAACAATCCGATATTTCATTTGTTTGCAAAATATTGATCAAATTGCAGATTTTTTGTTTGTTGTTCGCAATGAGCACGTGCTGCTGTGCCGTGTTGATTGATCATAATGCTGCCCATGGTAGTTATTATCCGGACTATTCGAGTTATGATGCATTCAACAATGAATACAGCGCTCATCAAGGTGTTCCAAACGTCGCTGTTCCCATACATGCAGTCTCAGCATCACCAATCCATTCTGATGTTCACGATCTTCACCAATCTCATCATGGTATCGATCATCACGATTTACATGGCGAAGATCACGATTATTACGTAAGTAAATCATTCTCGACATCGACGAAATATCATGTCGTCCTAAAATCATTATTTTTGCATTCATTACATTGTACCAGCATGGAAGTAGATTGCGAGAATTCATATCATAACAATGCAACTGAATCAAAGACGTTTCCTTTTTCATCTAGTCTCATCCAAAGTACACATTCAATTATGGTGTCCATGATCCACATACTGGTGATGTAAAAACACAGCATGAGGTACGCGATGGCGATGTTGTTCATGGTTCATACAGCGTCAATGAACCCGACGGAAGTGTAAGAATAGTTGAATACACCGCTGACGATCATAATGGTTTCAATGCGGTCGTCAAGAAAGTTGGGCCAATTGGACATCCACCACCTGCAGTGCCAGTTTCTCAATATGTTACAGCACAGCCGGAATATTACACACACGATCATTATGACAATCATCAATTTTAAATAGAAACTTGAAATTTCATGCCTCCTTTTGAAATATTAATATAATAATACTGGAAATTTGATTATTGGGTGCTCGAATTGTGCACGACATATTCACGACTGACTCGATTCCTCATAGTTGGTGCGAAAAACAGACACCAATATATAGGATGTAAAGCACAATTCCATACTACACACCATAACAACTATCATTGACTTGGGTTCCATCAGTGGATAAAGTTAATCAAAGTCTTTATCACTGTTCGAACTAGGGAGTTCGTATAGATATTCATAATTTAAATTTCATGATAATAGAAAAATGGTAAACGAAAAATTGTATATTTCAATAATATTTTTGTATTTTTGAAAAGAAAAATAAAAAATCTGAAAAATAAAATATGAGACATGATCCATTGGGTAGATTATCTTTACCATACGAATGACAGAATATTCCCACGCTCGAGCTATTCATTCGATTAATAATTCATCATCACTGAATAACTTGTAAATTGACGAATGTGTTGAAACAATTTTGTCCCGCCCCAGTTTAAGAGATAATAACAAAATTCCATCAAGCGCTTTGTTACAAATTACATATGCACATTTCTCTTGAGCTGAGTTCAATACACCCTCGCTATATTTCATCCAGAGACGAATAACCATATTTACATAATATCGCTTACGAAATTCGTTCATAAATATTGCGACGTATTTCGTATACGCATTGTGTTGACAAGCATGATTTTCAAAAGATAATGAACACGAAGAAAGAAATACCGAATGAAGAGACACGTACGAATTTCATGTGCACTAACACATATAACGTGCTGATATTGATCGTGACATGATACAAACCGTAGCAGGGTATTACTAACGACAACAAGTCTCGCTTTGCTCGAATTCTCGTTGCTTTTTCTTAATAGAAAAACGGAAGTACCTATCACAGCTGGGGAGAAACATTTGAATGAAGACTTTGTAATTTATGAAAAGAGCGAGATCCATACTGGCGACGATAAGAGAAGAAGGAGCAGTACGACCACGCTAAATGAGGAGAAATGAAACTAAGTAATGGAGAAAAAGTTGTTCCATATTCATTGCGTTATTGTATTGCACATGGCCATGACTTCAATGGACTTGTTTTGTTTCGAGAGCTATTTTTCACACATATTCCGTTGAAAAATAACCTCTACATGCGATTTTTTTCACTTATTTGTCTTTCAGCAAGTGTGAATGAATATATAGCGACAGACTTGACATACGTTTACTGTTGATTAAAGAAAGAAAGCAAATCAAGTGTATTCCAAACAATAGAAAAGGGAAACTGAAATATGAATGTGTGTATTTTTATGATTAAAATGCTAATGACTTTCAAATCATACCAATACATAGATCTGTAGACAATAACATTACAAGATGGTGTGTGGCACTTTTTGGAATTGATGTCGAGTCCTTGCAATTTAGAAATACTCCAATGTCGTCCGGGCACCGATGATCACTGTTGTGTGACCAATTCCACTAACTATAAATCAGTGTTGTACGGAGAGATTAGTTATCAGTAATCGAAATTCCTGATTCTCGACAACATGTCTCAGGTATATTCAAATTAAGCTAAATGAATTTGAGTTATTATTAGAACCAATATAGAGAGGAGAGATTAAGAATGAACACGGCAGAAGAAAGGAATGTTTCATCATGCATAATCATGTTTGTTCTAGTTCTATATCCTGCTAATTGCTTTCGTTGCTGGAATTCAATCCGTCCCCCTTGATTACGAGAATATCTATGATGATGTATATGAGCACGAGCCTTTAATCTATCAACCGGTTGTCAAGATTGCTTATCCAAGTCTCTATTCTGACTACGCAAAAGATTATTCCCACAATTACTACGTAAGTGATCTATAAAACAGCACTGATCGTCTCTAGTTGTCCATACACTGTCTATATAACAACTATTATAATACATAATTATAATTTTTTTCTGTTCATACAGATGTATCCTCGATATGCATTCAATTATGGTGTACACGATCCATATACAGGAGATGTTAAAAGCCATGAGGAAATACGCGACGGTGATATTGTCAGAGGCTCTTACTCAGTGAATGAACCGGATGGCACAATTCGTGTTGTAGAGTACACTGCGGATGACTACAATGGGTTCAATGCAGTTGTGAAAAAACTTGGACATGCTGTCCATCCTCCACCAGTTCTGAATCATGAATCAATTGATTCTTACGATTATTAATAAATTATCATGATTGTCATGTCTTCAATCGAGAAATGAAAAGACAACATCAATATTCATCCATTTATGTATATCTCCAATGAATTAATTAGCTAATGTCGAATATTCTGAAATAAATCAGCTGTTGCAACGAAATACCACTTTCTGTTTATTGAATTTCTTCAACATGATATTTTCTAATTGCCTTCTTTCGTATTGACTTGTTCCAATTGTGTTTTTGTATATGTGGCGTTGACTACACGCTGTGTCTATGTTTTTTTTCATGGATTGTTCAATAAATTGATTATATGTGTGTGATGAAAACAAAAAAGTCATTAGTTTAATCACAAAAGTAAGGTCAATAATCCGTAGGGACAATATCTATTGAGATTGGACGTGCCATGCCTCTGTACTTTACTCTTGCTTTTTTTATTCCCCATTGGCTTTTTTCTCCTATTCCATTAACTGGAGGGGCTTGATCGGAACTATTCTAACACTCGAATAAGTCACACACAGTGTGTTCGCATGAATATTTTTCCCTCCAATCAATATTTAATCCTTTTGTATTTATATCCACATGATGGATTTTGTGATTCGTGAATACAATACGGAATTACAAAAATTATTAGATTGATGAATGAGTTTGTGGATGCTGTTTGGGGTTTTTTGTCCATGAATATGAGCAGGGACATATGAGCGATTGAGATATTTAATATAAGATGAATCAGGAAACGAGGGTATCATACATATTTGCATTTGCAATGCAATGCATCTGCTGAATATCCGAATGAGCTAATTCATTCATGTAGATTTCTACCCAAAGCAATCAATTAACTGATTCATATGTACACTCATCGCTGTTTGATTTGTCACCTCGGGACCGCCCATCAACCATGACAAGAGTCTTACGCGCAATTGAATCGTATGATCCATTGAACATGAACGTCATGAAACCAATTTTTTTTCTCTACCTATTCATCCTTCTACTTTTATTTTCTCACGCCAACTCCACGACCGCATTACGACGCCCATGTAGCTCATAATTGTAACCTTCCATAGTGTCGAGACACTCCTGCGACATTCGGTAACTTCATGTGCTTCACCACATAACAAAAAAAAATGAAATTACGAATGAGTAAGACCTTGAATTGCACAATTTTATACTAGATCTAAATGACTGGGGATAATTAGTAACATGTATTGGTCAACTTAGTTTGTAAGTATAAAAGATCGGGACAACATCAAAGTAGTATCAGTTGATTATTCTACATCACTGGATTACAACTTACATATCCTAAAAATGCTGAAGGTGAGAGAAGTGAACCTTCTGTTAGTTTCTTCCGAGGAAACAATTCTCAGTCGAAATTACTGTACGTCTGCATTGCGTTCATTTTTGTAGATTTTCGTATTTGCTGCGTTGGCTGCTGCTAGTGACGCTATATATACCAGTTACAATGGGCAATACGGATATGGTAGATCTCAACTAATTGGTGGAGCGTACGACGGTCTTTCTCATGCATCGTATGCTCCTGTTGTTAGTCAAGTAGGCTATAACTATTATCCAAACGCGTACGAAAGTTATGGTGATCATGGATATGGCCAAGACCAATATGACTCATACGTAAGTGTTGGATATTGAAATTTCATCTAAAATCTACCAAGTTTCGTGTGCAATCATAAAAATGACGTCCTTAGTTATTTAATCGATTTCATTATGATTTGCAAAGGCACCTGCTAAATACTCGTACAACTACGGAGTTAATGATCCTTATACTGGTGACGTCAAAAGCCAACATGAAGTGCGTGAGGGAGATGTAGTGAAAGGATCATACAGCTTGAATGAACCTGATGGAACAATTCGTGTTGTCGACTATACCGCAGATCCACACAATGGCTTCAATGCAGTTGTGAAGAAAATTGGACACGCTGTTCATCCAACACCCATTGCAAAATATATCACACCCGAAATTTATCCACATACAAATTATGGACATGGATATGTTAAATACTGATTCAGATACTTTTGATTCAACCAATCCATATGATGACACTAAGTATTGACATGTCGACTCAAATAGTACGGAGAAATTTCAAACTGAAATTTGCATCATGATACTGTGTACTGAGCATGCATATGGAAAATATGGAAAATAAACTCACCATAGACTCATTGAATAATTTATGTGCAATTATACTGGTGCTGTCGAACATATCTTTGCCTGGACCAGATGCAAAACACATTTCATTTTGTCCTGGACACGTGTACTGAACTGAACACTCATTGGCAGAAAATTCACATTTTGGTCCACGTGTATTTGGTGAAACATCACCTAAGTTACTGGATGCAAAAGCTGCTACGAATTTACCCTGTAGAAAAAAAAGCAATCACATGAGGACATGTCAATAATCTGATATTGTATTTTACGATTTTTATTGCATTCGGATTCTGATTATAAATTTACCTTCCCGACCATTGCGTTCGGGTTCATGTGCTTCTCAAATAACAACGCAGCATAACCAACATTATCACTCGACACCAGTTTGTTCGTATTGTTCATGCTTGTTGGATGAACCGCAAACCAATTGATAACACCGATTGGTTGACCATCTGCGTCGATGAACTGCAGCTGAGTCATGATTTTGTCAACATCATACTCATACCTATCAAAGAGTTACCGCATAAAATTAGACAATCATTTTTATGTTATATTATTTCAACATCGACCGTTATTTTTTCTGAACTCACCTCTCCCTCTCGGATTGAGGATTATTCATATATGCTAATGGACTTCTGTTTATATTCGCATCCAAAACTTCACCGTGACCGATATAAATCTTACCCGGTGCCATGGTATTGTGGGCACGTTCAATGCTCTGTCGAATATTATCTACCATTAATGAACATTCATGTAATTTGAGAATAATTTCATTTTGAATGTAACAGAGCATCGTGCAAATTTTGTGTATGTACAAAATGATTATCAACTGATGAGAAAGTTAAAGTAGATGTTTTTCAGAACGAGGAGCAAAATTTCACAACACAACACTTGTATTGACTTCATCGTATCCATTATATTGTGAGTATATGATGATTATTACCGCTGTAATTCCTTTAGCCATGGCATAAAAACTCTGTTTCATATATCCAAATGTTGTCAGATCGAATAGCATGTATAGATTGTATCCGCCAGGACTTGAGTGGGTATGCGTTGCACTCATCATCACGTTCTTATCATTATATAAATCACCAAATTTTCGTCCAAGTCGCCGTAAAACCTACGAATACAAAAATAATCTCAATATCAACGACGATACGAATAGGAGAGAATAAATATGTATCTTTTATATCGATATCGATTTTTATCGTCAACTGTATACCTCGGCACGAAGATCGTGGTTGATCATAGCACTCTCCACGCTAACGAATACAAATCTCTCTTCACCATCATCGATGATGAATGTTCGGGCAAATGTACGTAGATGAAGACCAGCCCCTTTCTGGTCAATTTTTGCATATCCCATCTGCAAAAAAAAAAATAAAAATAATATACCAATCGTGGAACAAGTTTTCCAATTGTTTTTTAACAGTTTTGACACGTACAAAAACAATTTCAGCAACAGGTCCTGTTGTATCAGCTATACCCACGCCGATGTTGTAAGAGCTTGAAGCCATTGGACAAGTCAACACCATGAACAAGATGAATCGTAGGGCCCTTGCCCCACAGTAGTAGTATGGATCCATTCGCTATTAAAGCGTTATCTGTAATTGAGAAATACACTAATTTTGATTTACGTATCAACCCACGAGGAATGTTGGCCGCACATCAACTGACTGATATTGTGCCTCGAAGCATATTAGTAATATTCTCAACAGTTGTCCAAGGTCATCACTTTCTTTCAACGATCAATAACTACGCCGGCCGTGTCCAGTCAAGCGATAAACATTTTATCTCACTCACTATATCCATTCTATTCCAATAAACTAAGAATCATCAGATAGTTATTGATAATCATCTTTTGGACACTTCATCAATGTCGCTTGTGCGATTACAAGATCTCAAGTAGGTAAGGTGACTGATTGTCAATCAACATCCCATGAAGTTTGTCCCAAATTGTTCGAGATTGCTGAAATGTGATGAAACAGAATTGCAAGCGATGCAATTTTTGAAAGTTGCTAGTAACCTAACATTTAAAAGAGAGAAAAAAAAACGAACGGATTTCACTCTCACTTTTCGATCTCACTAGAACTTCATTCAAACTCATTATAAACATGAAAAAAAAAACGGAGACATGAGAACCGCGGTGTATATTGCATTCAGCATTTCATTGAATGAATCAAGATTATCAAAAGTAAACATTCAGGTGGAGATCAAAACTGTCTTGGCACGTGTTAGTGAAAAACCCTTGACTTTGGTGACGCAACGATAAAAAAATAAACAAATTTTGACCGTGAACCATTGAAAAATATCATAGTTCACGCAACGCTGAATACTAATATGTGCGATGAATTCTTATTCAGTTACCAGGAAAAAAAAGACTGCCGTTGATATATAGAAAAATTAACACAGATCCTCGTTATGGAATAGATGTCGTGTCCGCTATCACTGAACAACTAACTCGAACATTGATGAGATATGCGACAATTGCTCACCCACATTGTTATCTTTTCATACAATATACATACATATATACACAAACGCTGAAGCATGTAGAGCGCTACAAAAGGAAATAGACCCTGAATATATGACTATTGTTTACCTGGAATGTTGCTACAATTCAATTCTAAATAAATCCATTGAGAAGGATAAAATGACCATCGATATTCACGTATCGATTCGGATTTCATTCATACTTCAACTGAAATATGAAACTTCTGAAATACACTACATGAGATATCACACGCTAACATTTTGTTCTTCACATGTGGCGAATGCTGACTCAATCAGCATATTCTGTCATATACGGCTGAAGCCACGAGCTAAATGGCGAGAATGTAATATGAAGACAGATATATCGAGGAACAAAGAAACACAATCACTCACCAGCGTGTATTACTCATAAATCCTCAGCACAACAGTGTTTCGTCAAATTAAACTATTTCCATCAATGATACGACCTCTAATTGCTGTACAGGGCGAATTACGCTTTTAACGAGATATATTAGGCAAGGCGTGGGCTGTCTTAGCGTGAAAAAGAAACTGGATTACTCTCCTCCACTCAATGTTTATCCCTCATCTCATTTCCTTTGTTTCTTTTGTTCTTATCTCCTTTGTCTCCTCGTCTTATTCACTTTTTCTTCATCACGCTTTTTCGCACTTTACTTCTGACACCGGAGCTCCATGCGGAAAAATGTAAATGCCTTCTGTCATTTGACTCGTCCTTCGTCTATGCCGGTGTCGTATGTGACCAACTCTAAATCCAACTACGTGCCATTGGTTACTCTCAACCGGAATTAAAAACGACAAATTAATACAGCGGCACGTACGCCCTTCACTTGCTTGCCATGACAATCCTCGATAAGATGCCGTTCTCGTACGCATCATCACAACACCGGAAGCACATTAAATTTCGATGTCGTGTATACTTCAGTGGACTGGATAATTGTACTGTTGTTTTGATTACTAATTCATTGCGTTTTCTTAGGAATCTGTCGGATACATTCAGTAATTTTAACAACACGTCAGAGCAAAAATCAATGTTATTGAAACTGTATGAAATTATTGATGAAAGTTATCCTTGACTCAAATAAATATGCTTTCGTTTTTCATATTCGCTGGTTGATTTCGTAACTTTTCATATTAAATTAATTTGCACTTATCACCAATTCCGAAAGCCCATATTGCATTCGTCCAAAATATTCCGAACTATATGCAATAGTTGGATGATCTGGAGAGTAATGAATAATTCAGTTCCTTGTTTTGTCATCGATTTTACAGTTTCTCTTCTTTTTCTCTAAAACAATCCGTAATAATGATATTCAACCACTATTCTGAATGGTTCAAATTGATGACTTGTATTTGTATACTAATTTCCACGTGAAATGTATCGGTAGAAATGACCAATATGTGCGTTGTTCACTCAACACTGTCACTTTTGGTTGCCGATGAGTTGTAGTAACGATCCCCCACATTCACAGCAGAGAAAGTAAGAGAGTAAGAAATACGTAAACGCTTGCATAACTGCTCGCCAATCAATTGAATGTAGTAGGCAAATCCTACGATATAATCCCGTTGGAACCTATTCTCATGAGTAACACTCACTGTAACAATCAGATTTTTGCACTCAGAAAAGTACAGTAGCGAGTGGAGTATTATACATTCATCGAAAAAATGGAAGTAGGGCATTCACATCTATGAACGTCATTGTTGTGTTTGTAATTGAATTCAATCCATCTCATACCACATCACTCACTTAAAAATATGGAATATGAAAATCCATTCATTATTATAAAGAATTCAATTCATAAATTCAAAGTTAGCGCATTCTCAAATTATGAAATTTTTCCAATTCACATGAAAAATGCTAAATTAACGAAAAAATTCATATATGCGTACACAGAAGTCATTCACCTGCAGTTTGAGGTGTCGACACTCTCTAAGTATGCCCATTGGAATCATATTCGCATTGCTGACACATCAGAAGAGATGCTCAAACCAAGTTCCTGGATATTATTTTATCAAAAGTTTAGAATTACTTCGTTTTTGACGTCCGAATAGCGAGGAGCTACTGTTCGATCCTCCAACAGTTCAGTTGTATGCATGTGGTGTACTGTCAACTCTACCGATGTTTTGCTAACTCACTATTTGGAACGAAAATTCAGGTTGTTAATAATTGGCTCATTATTTGAACAAACGGAATTAATCCTTGTCTTTTTTCTTCCTGAAGCTCTCTCAATGGGGGCTTTGCAAAAGCTGGAACAGAAATCAGGCGAAGTTTCCATTTGTCACAAACAGTTATTTCCAACGATGAAAATTGAAAATTTCTCAATGGAACAGAAATCTCGAATGTTAAGCTACGCGCAATTGACAACGAATAATGGCGTTTTTTGGATCTGCTATAAACTCAACAAACTCATTATTTTCATCTTCATCAGTATGCTCATCGTTACTTTTGGATTGACTGCCTACGATATGTTAGGACAAGGTAAATTTTTATCCTTCTTTTTCAGTGGATATCTCTTAGCAGTCACACATTCCATAAGTGCATCTTTCAGATGATGGTCAGATGCAATGGACATCAATGGATTCTTTTGATGGAAATAATGCTGAAGACTTCATCGACATTTCTCAATTGAATGGAGAGAACCAGGAATCTATGCCAAATCATTTAAAATATCGTGTACGACGAGGTATTTTGGAACCACCATTCACAAAAAACATGATTTCGAAGAGACAGAATAATAATATGAAGCGGAAAATAGAAAGGCTAAAAAAGGTAGCGTGCAAAGCACGACATGATTATTGCCAGAATATGTTCGCATGGATGCAAAATGATGTAAATAACGATGATAAAGCGATGAAAAACCTTGGAGCATCCGTAGACTTATTGAATGATAAACACTCATCAGATTATGTGAAGTGTCTCGAATGTCGAAGAATTGAACAGCATTCGGTGAATCACTATCAGTCGAATGAATCAGAAGCTGATAAAGTGTTGGGAACAAACAATGAAAATGATCTAAATGAAGCTGAACAAAACATCCATCACAGAACGATAAACAGAAATAAAATCAAAACCAATCGTGAACTCATTGATGTGATAAATGATCTGAAAGGTAACGAGAACGCAAAGGATTTTTACCCAATAAACGGTTACGGACCATCTCAAAATAATCCGCAGGAGTATCACAGCCCGATCTTCAAATATATTGCTGATGAAGATGTTTTAACTGGGCCAGGTTTTTTAAATGAGATGAGCACACGGGACAACAGAGATACCGTTGAAAAAACGGATTATGCAAAGATGTTAAATAATGGAACAAAAGTCGATGTAGACTCTTCCAAAGCTCAATCATCACAGGCAGACCTCATAAATCCAAGAGTTTTATCAGACAACCTATATCATCAATCAGGACAAAATATCGTTACAAATCCGCAAATATTACCAACTGCAGAGACAGTAAAAACTGGTCAACAACTTCAATTGACATCACCAATACTGCCATATCCAGTCTGCTTTTATGGTGTACCGCCAGGGAATTACCTGCAAGCAAGACAACAATCACCAATCATATTTCCATCTGCATTACCACATGATAATCATCCATCATCGCCATCTGATGTTCCTGGTCAAGGGCAAGGTTTTGTTCCTGTCGACTCCTCAAATGATCAATCGCCCTATGTTCAGCAATTTGAACACCCTCCACAAGTGACAGCAGGAGCACCCTCTTTTACTGGATATTATGGACAAAAAGTTTGGCCAACAGGACCTGGGCAACAATTCAGTAATGCGCTATATCAAGGCCCATTGTATTGCACTTTCATGCCTACATTCCAATTCCCAACCGTCCCTGGCGATTATCAACGTTCGAGCGGGCCTGCATATGATTCCCAGAATATAGAGAATCTTAATCCAAATTCTGGGGACAATGAGTGGCGAAGCGGTGCCGATACGATTGCACCTTCTTACATTGCACCAATATCTCAAGGTAAAAGCGAAATTGGTATTTATGGACACCGATATTTGTTTTCAATTTTCGATATTAGAAAAAAAAGCACAATCCTCTTGCGGATAATATAATATATAAATACAATTCTCTGAACTTGCATTGTATCATGTTTTTAGAAAATACATTGCAATGCAAAAACAACTACCATCAATGTTTGGACCAGAGTCTCTGTATTTCACGAAGCCAATGGTGCGACGGTAAAGTTGATTGTGCCGATGCCAGTGATGAAATTCGGTGTTCCTGCAAAGACCGAATTGCCAAGGGTAGACTTTGTGATGGATATTTCGATTGCCCACATGGCGAAGATGAATTGGGCTGCTTCAGTAAATATATTTTGATTGGAACACATTTTTTCACTGGATAATATGATATTCGAACATGTCCTAATAAAATCATAACGAGACAGTTATCAGAAGTTTCGATGATGGCGCCCGTGATCAGTATCTCTTCTCTTATTGTTGTTCAGAAAGTTTTCTGTGTTACCGATCGCAACCAAAGACGTGCTCAGGGAATAATCAAATTCCCGAATTTTTTTGAAACATATGCGATATTCATTGAACAGTAATTATCTACCAAGTATTTGTTAGGGATGGAAATGACTACGACCAAATTTTATAGCAATTATTATTACTTAGTTCCGATGAATTTTTGAACAGGAGTAGGAATTGTCAATGATTACAATATTTCAGTGAGAAATTCATTCTCCTTCCAGGTTGTCCACCCAATGCTTTCAACTGTGAAGATTGGAATAGACGAAATTCACGAGGAAATTGTTTAACCTTGTCTCAAAGATGCGATGGAATAATGCAGTGTCGAAATGGGAAAGACGAAAAAGATTGCAGTGCATTAATGGACGAGGACGTGGACGATGATGATATATTTTCAGTTGGTTTTGCCAGCGGTTATTTATATAAAAACTATCGTGGCAAATGGTATCCTGCGTGTACTCCTACGAAAGAATGGGCAGTTGAATCTTGTGCTAGTGAAACTGGCGATACGTCAGTTGATCAACTACCACCACAAATTCTTCAAGTGCCATTGACACAAAATCGTGGTCAATTCATTTCCAAATTAAAATCTGGACAAATCGAATTGGTTCCTGAATGTAATAATCAAGTGATATTTGTCACATGCCCAGGAATACCGTGCGGAACACGTGTTTCTTCTGACAGCGATCGATATCGTTCCTATTCAAGATTTGAGGACGTATTAGTTGCCTTACCACACTTGAATTTCACGAGAAATGAATCCAATGATGACGGAACACACAAACCTAGTGAAAGTGAAGAGATGGAGGATATACTCTCACAACAAGAAGAATTATCAGTAGATTCAAGAGTTGTTGGTGGTCGCGCTAGTCAACCAAAAGCATGGCCTTCGATCGTTGCTATTTACAAAGATGGTTATTATAAATGTGGTGGCACTATCCTCAGTGAAGATTGGATTCTGTCAGCTGCACATTGTTTAGAAAAGTTTGTATCCAGATATTCCGAATTTTTTATGACAAATGCATTATCAAAACACAATAATCTCTTTTTTGCAGACATTATATGCATTATTATCGTATCGCTGCTGGACTCTTACGTCGTTTTTCGTTTTCACCGATGGAACAATCTCGCAGAGCAGAATTCATCATAATCCATCCCGAATATTATCCACCATTAAAGATATACGATTTGGGATTGATAAAACTCAATGAGCCATTACGATTCAATCGTTGGATTCGCCCGATTTGTCTTCCTGATTATTCATTAGTACCGAAACCAGGAGAAATGTGTACGACAGTTGGCTGGGGATCAACCGCTGAGCATGGACCTGAACGTAGGTGGAATGACATCAATCATTTCAATCGGAAGAGAAACAGTATGATTACGTTTGCAAGTTCTATTTTTCTAGCTGATCATTTGAGAGAGGTGGAAGTGCCAATTCTTTCGAGCTGCAAACATCCATCTGATAAAATAGAAGCTGTGATTTGCGCTGCTAAAGCTCAAGGTGGCAAAGATGCTTGTCAAGGTGATAGTGGTGGTCCATTGATGTGTAAAGTCTCAGAGAATGGTGAACAATGGTACATTGGAGGAATCGTTAGTCACGGAATTGGTTGCGCCCGTCCTGATGAACCTGGCGCATATACGAATGTCAATTATTTTTCACCTTGGATCAATGAAACAATTCGTAGGTGAAACAATTATTTTCGAAATTCCTAATGACCAAATTCTCATGATCAAATCATTTCCAATACTCTTCAGGCGATAAAAGGACTCCAGTGGGACCAAAACCTCTAGAAAAATGTCCCGGTTTCTCCTGTGACAGCGGTTTTGGAAAATGTCTACCGAAGCATAGAAGATGTGACAAAAATGTTGATTGCATGGATGCCGAAGATGAAATCAATTGTCCGCAGAATGAAACAATCGATCAATCATCATTTAGAACTAACAGTGATGATATTTCTAAAGTATCAAATAGTGATAACCGTCAGAATGAATCCTATCCTGTTTTTGAAGGCGTTGAGGTGTGGACGAAGAAATCTACTATTGAACTGGGAAATGTGCCAATATCCGAACCAACATCCCCGCTTATCAATTCAACATCCTCGGCAGATGATTCTAAAGATGTTATCGGGATAGATGAAATTAATACGACCATTCAGCCATCCTCAGTGACGGATAACTCAGAAGACGCAGTTTTTTTTGAACAGCTACCACGTTTCACGTGCACTAGGTATTCTAATGGCTATGACGAACACAAAAAAGTAGTTAGTCATTTCTATAAATTGCTGTGTTCGTACTTACAGATTGGTACAAAGTATTCCCATGGAGGCACGCTGCAATAAAGTTATAGATTGTGAAGATGGAACAGACGAAATTAATTGCACTTGCAAAGATATTCTAAGGAATGTATATCCCGCAGCTATTTGTAATGGTCGAGTTGATTGCTATGATCTCACTGACGAAGATGATTGCAGTAATAATTTTATTCCGTTTGAGTATTATGCATATTTGACTGTATATAATTGATTTTAACTAATTTAATTATTCAAGTTTTCTGTGGGGAGAACGAGTACGTATGCATCCGCAGTGGAACATGCATACCCTTGAGTGAAAAGTGCAACAATCATGTAGATTGTCCATTGGGCGAGGATGAGTTAGACTGCTGTAAGTCTCCGTTCAAATGAAAAATTACGCGATTCCTAAAATGAAAAGAATCTCATTTTGTTAATGAAAATAACAGTTTCGCTGTATGATCGTCCACTTCGCGATCCTGATAATCGACTGGCCTTGGGAGTGCCTGCATCAGGTACAATAATAAAAGAAGTGAATGGGACATGGAGAACTTATTGTTCTGAAAATCCCGATAACAATGAGAACCTACACATTGTAGAGCAAGTTTGCCAATATCTAGGATTCAAGTAGGACAATTTTATATCGTCTTGAACTAACAGGAGTATTAGTAGGAATATTTCCGTTGCCAATTCATTACTCACTTACTTACACGTTCCAGGGGAACGTCATGGATTGATACTGCTGGAAAACTTAATTTAACGCCATTGAATCCTAAAGACTTTGATGAAACCGGCAGTGAATTCGTTGTATGGGGAAAGAATTCGGAGTTCGAATTATTAACAGAGAAGGGACCGAATGAATGTGAACCCATTAAAACTGAGTGCAACCAAGCGCTAATTACACCGGCCAATTCATACCTTTATAGAAACACAGAGGAACCTGAGGGTTCTTATATGTGGCCTTGGCAAGGGGCTATGCTGGTTGATGGCAAATATCATTGTCCTGTGACTCTTCTGAACGATCAGTGGCTACTTACCTCTCTACGATGTACAGAAAATATCGAGTGAGTTCATATTTAATTATAACTTTCTGATATGGTATTCTTGGAATGCATAAACCTCATGCCACAACTGATTCCCCGTAGCTTAGATATAAATGCTACAACAGTGTTGGCTGGCTTGTCACCGGCTTACAAGCACGTACCTGGACCTTATGAACAGCTGAGAAATGTATCGATAATTAAACCTATGACAGAATTTGATGTTTCATTATTAAAAGTGTACCCATATCCATTGTTCCGATACGTCCAGCCAATCTTTACTGAAGAACGGTTAGTTATCGTGCCACCTTACATACTGTTCAATACATATCTTCGATTTATTTATTGATTTTATCATCTGAAAAAAAATCGACAGTTTTTCAGCAGCATCCGAACACGATGAATGTTTTGCCATTGGAACAGATCCAAAGTTTAACACCACAACAATTCCTATCCAGTCAGCTCCTGACAGTTGTCCACCATGTGCACGATGTTTCGAGAGACCAATACGTGGTGATGAATGCAAAGTATGTATCGCAGGTTCGAAAACTGATCCCTTGCATCTAGGAATTCATTCAACTTTTTTTTGTTAAGAATGGAACTCGTGGAAACTGGAGTGGTATTGTAAATTGTCGAGGTTCTGTCGGCTGGTATCCTGCCGCAGTATTCGAAAACAAAGATATTGTTTGTGGATTCCAAACAACACAATCATTGATGAGTATCGAGCAAATGTTTCCACATCTAATAGACGCAATGGGTAAACGAATTGAAGTAATATTTGTCGAAAGTCGTCTATGGAAATATTTATGCATAATAATCACATTTAGATGGCCAGTACTTATCGCATGAGTTGCCACACTGCGATGGTGTACGTTGCGATCGGGGGAAGTGTATCCCCTGGGAAAAGGTATGTGATGGTATTCAGGATTGTGAAATGGGCGAAGACGAATTGACGAGTTATTGCGAAGAAAAACAAAACCTTTGTCGAACTTCAAGCTCTATAGAATGCGGTGAGCAATAAAATTATAAGTCATTGTTTGAAAACTTTTCATGAACTGTATTATTTTCATTCCATTTCAGGATGCTCTAAATCCGAACTCAAATGTCACAGTGGCGAATGTAAACCTAAGGAAATGTTCTGTGATGGGAAAGAAGATTGTTCAGATGGTTCTGATGAACCTAAAGAATGTAATTGCGGTGAGTTCCTCAAACTCACTGCACCTGAACGTATTTGTGACAATATCCGTCATTGTTATGACAAGACTGATGAAAACCAATGCAATTGCACGGAGAATACTTACAGATGTGTGAACAGCAATGAATCTGATGAATGCATCCCCTATGACTACATTTGTGACGGTGATAAAGATTGCATGAATGGAGAAGACGAAGCAGTTTGTCGTATGATCAGAAATAACCCGAATTCCAGGTACGCCTGTCAAAAATACACGTTGAATGACTCCCCAGATTTAAATCATTTATTGTTTTACAGAGAATTCGCTGGCGAAGTTCTCCACCGCAATTATGGTATCTGGCACACTGAATGTTTTCCGGCACCAATTCAGAATGATAGTCAAGCCCAAGAAATCTGTCAATCTTTCGGCCACTCAGATGGAAAAGTTGTTACATTCCAAGAAGCAAGACCGTATGGCCCTGCCTCAAGTCTTGAGTTCGATGACTTTTTCATGATCAGACTCAGTGACACATGGGCAATCACAACAAGAAAAGCTAAACCATTAGTGAAATTAGTACGAGCTACTGATGAATGTCACCGAGCGTTTGTGAAATGTTCGTGAATCATCACTTAGTTCTGATTATATTCTCACAATTCATATATGTGTAATGCATTTTCCCTTATAAATAATTTTTAAATAAAAATCACACCAATCGACGATTGTAATCATAATGATTTTTTTTAGTCATTTATCCCATTGAATATTCGGCATATTTCCACATTCAAAAACACCGACCACGAGATTTGTGTACCCGGGAAGCTCTATGATTTCCTTTTTTTATTTAGTCCTGAAATCCACTGAAATCCGACGTTAGTCCGAAATCGCTGTATCATCCACGAAGTATTCCCATCCACTATAGTTCTACCACAATTACCCATAATTCATTCAGCATCACTGCATCTACACTGTTTTATGAAATGTAGTTGTATTTTTCGAATGAAATGAGTGTCTGGGATGTTTTAATATTCATAGTTACACATGTGTACGACATATACATAGATTAGTCACCCGAGAATGTGAACGGTTGATACGCCAACGCGACTCTCGGATAAATTCTAAGGGAAGTGAGAAATGAGAAAAAAGAAGGATTGCCACAAGGCATTGCAGCGGTTTGCCTTCAACGGTAGCGACCTCATTCGGCCTGCATTCCTCTGGCTTCCACACCTTTACTCTCCTGGTCCACCTCGATTTGGTTCAACTTATCCCTGAATTCACTTTTCTTTCTCTTTTTCATCTCTATCCTACTATCTCAATAAAATATCTTTCACAAAAATAATATTTCTACAGAAAATCCAAATTGCAACAATAACAATTGATTTGTATACCATTCTTTTTCTCAACCACCATATTTCACAACTGAAAATACGTTTTTGTTGGATTAAGGAAAAAAAACTCGTCGTACACATAACAAAGATAATTCACATGGTCATAAGAAATTTAACGCATTATTCCTTGTTCGAATTTCAAGAGTGCTCTCGAAAAATTTCTACTTGGTCGCGTACCGCCCATTGATTATGCAATACTTGACGTGTAGCAAGCGCATAATGCCATGTATAATTTCGTGTCCACGAAGTACCGTTGGATCCAACTGCGTGCTTCAGTGGCTATCAGCAGTGCTCAGTGGGGTCAATAAAAAAGACACAATTGGAATTGCTGCATGAACGATAAGGCAAAATCCGATATAGATGGAATAGAAAAAGAAATTATCTCATGAGTGAAAGAAGAATTTATGTTAACTCATCAGCAGAATCTGAACAACAAGAGGCGTGAAAGTCCTCAATGGAATGTATGTAAAATTGCCACATAGCACAGTTAATTTTAAATACTTTTTATTTATCGTCATCAGGTCACTGAACTTCTTGCGGAATTTTATTGAAATACTACACCATAAGTACTACGGTATAAGTCAATGATATTGAGTGCATATACATAAAAAAACATGAGCGTAGGGCGTGAAATCGCACGAGCAATGAAGAGAGTTATTGCGATGTTTTTTCAGTCTTTATTTAAAGCCACGTTGACTTTATAATACCGTTATGGTTGGCAGCTTCCTGTCGACCGATAGCCACAGCCCATACCCATCACCCCATTGGTCAACTTCTTGCATACTTATCATATCAACCATATGTGTCACGTTTGAATGTATATGATCGTTATAGAGTTCAACAGTTAAACAGAAGGTATTGGAATCCAACTTATTTGCACTCATAGTCTCTCCACGATTTCATTACCATTGAAGTTATGTGATGGATTGTTACATGATGTGAGTTCTGATGATCCGACTGTGGCTTATATGGGATAGAAACGATGAATTATGACAACCATCCGGCTTCCACACGTGACAGAAATTATTCAAATCAATTAATCTCAGAGAATGACAGGAGATCGTTCAATTCATCTAGAGTGCATATGGAAATGAAGAAAAAAACAATGAGTTATCACCCACGAGGTCAATGACATATGTTAAAGTTTTTGAGAATAAATTTCAAGCTATGCCAACATTCAGGTTATTGAAAATGCTTACTAAGGTATCCGCGCATATTCTTTACTCATCATTTGCGTTTCACGCTCAAGTCTAGCTGGTTTTTACGAAATGTGTTGGAATATTCCATCCTTCTTTGTCACTGTTACTCAGCATATCGTTTAACACATATAATTTTGTATTATTAAACCATACAATCCAATATACCTGCGACGAGAAACACGTTGAGGATAATGCACACATCTACGATACGACGTGGAGTTGAACGCCTCGGAGTGCAGCAGACCTGATAACTGCTAACGGAATGTACTTGTGCACCTTTACCATGTATTCTTTTTCATTGTTGAGCACGTCCCTGCAAACACGTATGATATCACATTGACTGCGAAAATGTATGAATAAACGATGTAATCGTTCGTAGAATGAATTTTGTTTCATCACTTTCGTTGATTTGACTATAGAAATCATATCAGTAGGAAGAATTTGCACTTTATGAGAAATTGTGAGAACGAAAATACCTGTTGATATTCTTCATTGATTATTATATTTGGAAAATGTATGATGGAGGCGCGGCACGAATGGCCATTAGTGTTAAAAAGGTCGTGGTTGAGCCACAGGTGCGTTACATTGATAAAGTTGAAGTGGAGACAGTGTGTATCATATATGAGTAAACAGATGCTTTCTACTCTAGCGTTCATGTCGCCCATCTGTTCATACAGAAAAAATCATTGCAACGTTGATTTTTGTTCTAACATTTGAGATGAATATTTGGTCCATGACACGGCTGAACTGTGCGGCGATTCAATCGTACTCCATTCGCTGTAAAAAAAAAACGATTTGAAATATTACCTCAACATGAAAAAAAATCAACGTTACGATGTATTTTTATACGATTATGTTTTAAGATTGTAGCTAACTGGTTATTATGGTGAGTTTATATAGATCTATACCAAGCATTTCTCGATCTCTAAAACGCATACCAACCCTCAGGTGTGTTCCGCCCGTTTCTCTTGGACGCGCGCCATGGCGGATTGGCCGAGTAAAGCCGATTGTCGCCGAAGTCTTCCTCTCCTTCACCACTTGCCCTCTCGCACTCCTCTATATTACCTTTCCCCGTGTTACTCATAGTAAGCTTACCTACTGGAGCCTTTTCTTCTCTTTCTCCTGTGAGTTCCAAGCCAGTAAGACAACCTTCGTCCGTCGCCACCACCTCCGCCACCACCGTTCACCTGGACTTGTCTCAACGCTGATTCTCAGTTTCGTGTTGTCGGGCCGGAGGGAATGAGCTCCGTGACCCTGAATTAAATTCGCGAATTTTATCAACTCTGCATTTTGATATTCGAGATAAAATTATCTAAATGTTGTCATTTCAATAGGATACATTAATTTTTAGTTAGTGAGAAGTGAAACGAATCTCGTACATAGAATAGTGGAATTGTGATACCAGATTCGTTGTCTTTCGCGAAAAAAGAAAAAAAAGAGAAAAAAACCGAAGAAATAAGAACCAACAGTCTCGCATAAAGTGTTCATGTGCCTTGTAAGGACTACGTATTGAGCAGGAGGTGAACGCACCGGCAAATGTAAGTCTTCCACTTTTTAATTTCCGTTTACTGAACACTATACTCATACCATCTCACTCATGAAACATTCAAGAAGAAAAAAAAAACCACGTCAATTGATGGAAAAAAGGTAGAAAATATTTCTTTGCCCCTTCCAAGAATAAGAATCTGTAGTTTCTTAAGAAATAAATTTTTCACCCACGCTCTCGGAGGCTGTGCGTCTTTGTGTCGAATTTGCGAAGCCAAGGACAGGATGAGAGAATATAAATGTACATTAAATTATTGTTGAAAAATGAAAGGCGGAGGCTGTTGCGGTTCATAACGCAGGAAAGGAAGTATATCGCCTAGATAATGTGAATAAGCCTTCACGATCTCTTGGCAAAGTCCAACGATATTTGTATGTGCCCATATATACAACAACAATCTAAAACCTCTTATGGTAGGTGGATGTAAATATGGCCGTGGTCTGTAGGTTTGTAGTGGTGTTATACAGTCCGATCCAGGTGGGCGCAAAGCACAGGCGGATGCACGCGACACGCATTCCGAATCTCCAACTTCAACCTGTAATAAGACAAACAAAATCAATTCACTGAAAAAATTCTCTTAATTCAATTGGAATTACCAATCTTATGATTCAATAGTATGTACATTTTCATTCTAATGTAGAAAGTTACACCGTTACCTGATTCTAAATATAATCGCAATGTAAGAAAAGGGATATAGTTTGTAATTTCAATTTTATATACATTTATACGCAAAGCATTGTTGAGAAAACTAGAATAATGTTTTGCCACTCCCTCAATAGCTTATTCCATGCTGGTGTACACGCGCGCACGTTACTGGAATAATTGACATATAAACTCAATAATCGCATTCATTCCTTCAATGTATGGAAGTAGTCAGTGGAAAGTTAGAAGACATTCATTGATTACATTGCACACTACAAAGAACATTTTCGTATTTCGAGAATTGTATTTATATTAATTCTCTCATAGTGATATTTCTTGAAATCATTTTTCAATCCTATCATCAAGGTCCGCGTTGCTGAGTCAAGAATATGAAAACATAGTATGGTGTGATAACTGAGAATTTATTGAAAGTTTCGATCCTAAATTTTTGGTTCGTAAGAACAGTTAAAAAAAGGAATGACATGTCCTATTTTTGACATAGAACTCTGAAGATCTATGCTAATGTTCCCGGATCCCCATTGCGTGTCTTCATATCCAGCAGCGCGATCACTGTAGAACAGTCTCCGGTCGGTGAACTCTTTTCATCGGAGAGCAGAGCGAGTAAAAATTCAAGTACGCATGATTGGTCACGCTTGTAACTCTCGTCAGCAGAACAGGGGAAAATTTAACGAGAAATTTTTCAGCTCTGTAGTGAAGTGCAGTGAAAAAATTGTTTCAGTTTGCCAACCACTGTACATATGAATTGTATCTAAAAAAGGAACAACGTGGGTTTCATTCTGCCATTACCTCTCATGGATCTAATTATACAAACGAACATACTTTCTAGTTGTACATTCGATTTTTCTGAATCAGTTCCAGAGAAAAATGTTAATTATTGTCTTCTTAACAATGTCTTGAAACCCTGTGGACACTTTTTTCTCACTATGAAACTGTTCATTTTTTCAACAATACAACAGCGAATTTATATTCCAAGTTCGATTAGTCCAACACTATCGTGTACTTTTCTCTATTATCATGCGGAATTTCTCTTCTCTGATGGAGCTTTCTCTATCTCGAATACAGTCTGGATGGAGTTGAAGTCTAGACGAGTTCTGACTGACCAAATGCATTTAGCAATCCATCACTTGACGGGAGAAAAAAGTCTCAAAAATTCTAGCACGCGATGAAGTTATGAGTTTCACGATTACTATCTTGAAAACTTAACGGTAGAACAATTAATTGGTACAAAAATTACATACTAGAATATATTCAAGATAGTGGTAATCGATGACTTGCAAACACGTAAGAGTCACAGTTACAGTTAAATGATATGCAATTAACGGTTTTGGAGCGTTCACATATCTATGCGTTTGCTCTCTCGGGCATCATTTCAGCATTGTGCTTCAATTAATGAGCGTATGGAGTTGATGCACTTCGTCCTAAATACAGGCCAATAATGGTATTATGAATATCATGAGAGTTGCCTCATCTCCACCACCTATGATTGGAATTTTCATATGTTACGTGATTGATATCAGAGCGAGGAACTCTCTGCGATGATAACATATTTATGGAGATCTCCACCCAATCGAGAGATCAAACGCGTAAAGTCACTGAGAACCGATCCGATATCTGCAGATTACATCAAAAATGATTTATCGTCACAAAGTATACATGTGCAAATATAAACAATGGCGTATAAAATCCAACAGTTGTTGTATACAACCGGAAATAATCCAAGAAGTCCATTTAGGGTTCAGGGAAATCCGTGGTAACAGATATCATGACAATGAAGTAGCGGTTCTCCGCTTCGTGATCCGTTGGTCGATTGATTCACCGTTTCATCATGGTGATGGAATATTATTATCAACGTGAAAGCCTTATTTGCACTCAGTTGATTATACACTGTAAAAAAGCAGAAGGAAATTGTATTCGTTGATACACAAGTTCAATCAAGATTAAACATATCTCAACTTTCGGTATCTAAGAAAGTTGTCATCATAGAGTAGTTGAGAAGTAAAATTTTGAAGCGAATCTTTCTGAACATCCTTGTAGGAATAGATACCGGTTTTGAAACATGCATATGTATACACATACCCGTGACGTCGTGGAGGCAAAAAAGTAGGGAATCGAACCGTTAGTTCTATCGATGTTCATTTAAAACGTATACACAAAAATATGTATAAACGTACCCCAGCGGTTGGAATGCGCGAGTTCCTTCTAACCATACGTGTAAGTATGCAACTGGATGTGGATTTATATCTGGGTTAAACTCGTCCGATCACTCATTGCATCTTAGTATATGCTCCAACCACTCAAGAGAATAAATGAAGCTCAGACGCTGCTTTGCATTGCATTATAAATCACTGAAGTAACATAAATTGATGCAATTTACAGAGATACTTCTCAAGAATTTTGGTTATACGATTGTAAATGCATAATGCAGAAATCCATACGACTGACACCAGTTATTTGAATTTGAATGCATCACATGTTGATCGAATATTTGTGCATTAAGTGAAAGTATATGAAATGGTAAACAATGGTGAAAAAAAAATAAAGTAGAATATAGTTCAGTCGGTTTTGTGAATCCGGAAGTCAAATAATCACGACTGCGTAATCACCGTTGTTTGGCCGACTGAGTGTGCGACCGGGTGTGGGTATTTATATGATGTACATAGTATAAGATTGTATACGTACATATACGTCTGTTGGTGCCGACAAAACGTTGACTATACGGGTATTCGTTTCGTGCTACGTTTGCCGTATCTAAGATCCACCGACACTCTTAACTGCGAACCTGGGAAGTCATTGTTCGTTTTTTTTACGACCGTTGCCGGGCACGGGCTAACGGTCTATCAGAATCCACTTTCTAACATCCAGTGCATTAATTAATATTCTTCTATACCGAACAACCCATTAACTGGTTCGCCTTGCATCTGTTCAATTAACTTCTTTTTCTCCTAACTAAGCAAGAAATGAAATTTGTTGATGAAAACGAAATGAGGGCTTTTTGTTTAACAGGTAATTGTTATGTCTGTAACAAATGAAATTGAAGTACGGAAACGAAACGATCAGCGTGTCAACACAAGTCTCGGTGATCTTGACGTTTCAGAGGATACACATTTTTTTTAATATACAAGTCATACCGGTTTTCCTCAGTCGACACTGGGTAAGATGAACCAAGTCCGAAGGAGGTATATCTGACGTTTGTCTCCACAAGCACACAACCACATACAAACGACCTCTGACGCCTGTGCACCAGTGTCATATTACAGTTATTTCGATTCAAAACATTATTCATAAACTCCTATAAATTTCTTCCAAACTAGCTTGATATTTGAAACTAAGAAGAAAAAAATCCTCAATTCAATTGTCTGTCAATCAAGTATCCTTCTACTCATGCGGTATTTCAATCATCTCAGTTTTGTTTCATTTCACATATCCTGTATGTCATCAATATGGAAAATGATTGGAAAAACACGCGGCCAGAATGGAAGAGTTATGTCGAATAGAGGATTTGGATAATTAGTGCTTGGTATAATTCCGCATTGCTACAATCTCATGTTAAAGTCAGTTGGGTGGTCAAAACTATTCACTACTGCATTCATGCTTATACTGAATCAGAGAACTCCCTGTTAATTTAAATTCGTGTGACTATATCCCATAGATAATCTCACGTTATTCGTTTCAGTTATATTTATTCTATAATATATCACAAGCAAAGAATGCAACAATAACATATATATGTAATTTATGGAAGAAATAGACAATGCCAGTGTTGCAAGAGAGTAATTTCAACTGGGCGACACGCGCGCTCACTAATCATTGTGGATGAGCAGGTTTCGAGATCGACGACAATAATTACCCTACCATCATGCACGTATGCAGACTTCCCACGGAACACGAAGTAACATGAGTGATAACTTTGTGTAATAAACCACACTTGCGTCAGACGTGTTGCGTATTCAATTAAATTACTGCATAGGGTTTGTAACGAATTTATATACACCCAACCAATCTTTTTATTTATAGGTTCATGTAGGGGGCCATATTTCGAAATGATAGATCTGCAATGACGTTGTAGGCGCCTGTGTGTGGGAATAATCACTTTTACCTTTTGTTTCTACACAAGCGAGTTCCATATGAAATTAATCGTAGAATTCCATACATGTGGATTTACAACGGGAAGTAGTAAAATATTCGTACCTGCATTTGGCGTAAAATAGCAACTTGATAGTGATCGGATCGCAATATTAATCAGATGACGAAATGTTCATTACATGGCCCGCTCATTTGTGCTTTCCTGGTGCGCATACATGCCCTATTCCATTTTTTTCTCTTTCGTGAAGGAAACCTTGATGATATATCATGAGAATTCTCTTTTCCCGGGCCGTGTCACGCCAGTGCTTATGTATGTATACGAATCCTCAAACTGTGCAAGTCATATAGACCCAAGAAAGATCCAGTACGACTCCCTGAAATTACCGAAGAATATAAAATACTCTGAAGAGGATGACTGGTTATTGAGATGCTTATGGAGATGGGGTGACGACACGATCGACCCTATATCGTAACCTGGCCTACGATCTAAACCTGAGAAATATTTGCCGAATAAACTTTCAAGTGTCTATTAGAACTGAATAATAAATTCTCACGGTGTTACATGACTGTAATTTAAATTACAATTTATTGAATTAAAACTCCGGCCTTTCTATGTTGCAGAATAATGTTGATAAGAACTGTGGCGACCATTGGGGTCGCCGTACTCCTGTGCCATCTTCAATTAACATCGACACAGGTAAGATTGTCGAAATATTTCAATCTTTTCACTCGCTGCAAAATTCATAAAGAAACTCGGTCGATTTATTCGCATATTTCTCCCTCATCATGCTGACTTATTCTTTCTCTTACTGCACGACGTATTTTTTGTCATTCCTTCAAAAACTTTGGCAAAAAGATCCTTTATGAAATAATTAACATACCAAGTGCGATTCGAGTAACGAATGAATTTGCTTAGAGTCCATAGCTACATGGACCTCACGTTCAATGTAGAATGTTTACATATATTTGCAGACTTCTCGAGTACATATCGCGTGGTGAAAGCGAGATTTCGCCTCAACGCATATGCCCGTGTAACGTGTGTGTATACCAGACGTCGTTCAAGTAGCAATTCATGCAGCATATAGAATCTTCTATAGTTCCGTCATAACTCTGTATATGAAGTTGGAACGAAAAAAAATTATGTGTATGCGCATATAATAATCGAAATTCAGTTGATAGAAAAAAGAAAGGAAAAATTATTGTAGAAACTGAGAGCGAATGTGTGAATTCAGCAAAGAATTTTTCCCCGTTCCATTCGCTCCCACCATTACATTCAGGAAATGTCACACTAACCGTAAGCTTCTCTTTGAATTATTCGTCTTTCGCGACGTCGACCGCATTTACGCGTACACTTCGAACTCTCTTAGATCACACTGCAATAGCTGCAATATATTAAAATTGTTAGATAATTAGAATTTAATTTTACTGACATGATCTTATGTGAATCAACGAATTCCTCACTACCCACCATTCAGGCCTATATTGTCTTTCCAACTTTTCTCTAGTTGCACTACGCTATAAAGTAAAAAAATGAATGAATATTTGATTAATTTTGTTGTGAACTTTCTTTCTTTTCAGATTCCCAGCAACATTTTTACCTGTCCGAATGGTAAGGAATTTTTTCTTCACCTCTGACATCTCCGCCCTTTACTTCTTCTTCTTCCTCTATTCTTTGGGAACAGGTACACACATTACAAGCGCCTATGCCAGGTATAATAGACCCCTCTCGGTTTCCATTGTGTCTGCTATTCATAAGCCGTCTTTATATTTTCTGGGCACCTCTTTAATGAAATATTTTCCAACTGGTCCAATGGAGGATTTTACACGATCTTCATTTACAGCGTATTCAGAAATTCTTTACGACCCAGCGGTCCGTTAGATAACGATGAATTTCACAATTTTTATGTACATCTCAATGACTGGGAATAAAAATTAAAGTGGTTATTGGCTTTGGAGGAATTTGTGAACATCCAAAGAAAAGGAATTTCAGATAATTGAACAGTTAGGATGTAAAAATACCCAAATTTTACCGTCGTTTGCATACAGCAAAAACCACAATGAATATACAAAGAATATAATAAAGCCACACACCTTGATTGTGACGAGATTGAACATATACACATGGCGTTAAGCAGACATTGCCTGCTAAAGTTATATGTACTCGGATCTAACGGCAAAAAACCGTATCTTCACACTGCCATCGCAACCTACATAATTGCGCGACGTTGTTGGTATTCGTGTAACATAAACGAGAAAAGTGGAACGCGTTGTCTCCAGGAGGAAAAACAATGTCATTCCCTTTACACATTAATTTTTTCATCCTAAAAGAACCATTGACAATAAGAAACTGTGCAAGTTAAACAATAGTCAACAGTACTGTGATCATTCAATCGAGATTTCAAGACCAGGTCGAAATTTTGTCGCTCATATACCTTTGACATAATATGAGTCACGGGTGTTTGAAGGAGTAGATGAGGAACAACATTCTATGGTCATGAGACTGGCTCATCCTACTGCAACAATCCAACGTCATCCTTGTCCTGAAGATATAAAATAAACTCAGATGAGCTCATCAAGGTTTGATAGCACCGTTAATGAATAATCATTCATCCTTATTCATAGAGGTATTTTCAGAGTTAATTTTTTTTCCGCTGACGTCAGAACATATTCTTGAACGATGAGTATAAAAGTTTGTCATATAACGACGAGAAAGAATATTAGAGGACTAATCGAAGCGATAAAGTAGTAAAGGAAAAGTTGTGTTTACTCAATAACTGATGGAAGCAAAGGAGATGGTGATGGAATGCAACGATTTGTGGCCGGTTGACCTTTCAAGCAGAGTAAAAGTATACAAGATGTGTATGGGACATACAAGAAATTGCAATTATGTAACAGATATATCACCCAGCTGTATACTTGGAACATGATTCCTCACATTCAACAATATTTCTACATGCACTATGTGTCAATTTATAGAATTTCCGTCCAATATCTATGCTTGACTATCTGCGTTCGTTATTGGTTTCTGAATCCAGAATATCGTTAATGAAACGTAGATGCACATAGAACTAGTGGTGTATGAGGCAACAATGATACTTTCAATGACATACTCCACACATTTGAGAATCAATTTCATGAGTACTTCTCTCATGAATATTTCTAGGAATGGAATATAACAAAACTACATTTATTCTGAATCATCTCTAATAAACATCAATGGAATTTTGTACCGTTGAAACTGCAAGCGAAAGGCGAAAAAAGTAGGTCCAACGCAAACATCTTCGTTGGAATCCATTCATGCTCGACATTACTGATGCTCCTGACACGGATTAATTTTTTTAAGTTCTTCCGGAGGTTTTCATGGTTGAATAAATGTCTGTTTATACTGTGTGAACAATAACAGCAGCAATGGCGCTGTGATCTCAGACCACACTCCCGCCAAAACGGATCGTTAGTTCATGGTGTACACACTTTACGTAATTCGAAATATTCAAATGGCACGAATTAATATAGAATTTCATGTGAAAAAAAAAGAAGTGAGCAATATGGTATCGAATAGAAATTATCCATATATTATTCCTATTGCTTCACAATTTAATAGCAGTACCAGCTACAACTTAGCAGACTGATCATTTCATTCCATCATTTCATCAGACTGTAAGAGTATCAAGAATAAATATTTTATGTTCAGACTAGCATTGAATTTTTTCCGTACATTCGCAAGAAAACGTGACTGGACGAATAAATTTCAATAAATCGATGCAAAATAGTGAATGACCCTCATTGGTTAGGTTGGTCATCCTGGCTAAAAAACCACTACTCATTGAAAAACAACCGAGCTCAGTAGTAAGCTATAAAACTACCCTTGCTCTTTCCTTAGATATTGTCAGATTTAGCAGCGATTCCACTGGAAAAATCACAGTGAATCGATGAGTTGAGTGAAGCATTATTGGGTCATCGTACCGATGACCCCTTTGCGTGAACAGAGAAATAAGAGAGAAACGATCAGCGTTGGAATCGGCATTTCTCTTCCTTGATTCATGATATATGTGTATATCATACTTATTCGGAACACCGTAGTGTTGGTGATACTGTTGCACATGTAATGGTATAAAACTCATACGTATACTCGTATTCATACAATGTATTTAACTGCATACTGTGTAAGCCAGTGAGCTCGCACTAAAAACGATCGAGGTCGAGTTGACTTTCGTCATCTTCGTCTCTGATCTTGGTATGGGTCACTAGTCAATTGCTCTCCGGATGAGGAATACATGGGACACACGACAGACACAAAAACACCTACATTTCAATAGAAAACAGACAGCTCACTTCAAATTCTAAAAAAGTACTTCGCACTCATAACCTACAGTTTTTTCCCCACGTGTAACAAGTTTATGATTGCACCAACTGATATTTATTACATTATCTTAATTTTAGGTTGGGATCTGAAAGGAATACACTGCTACAAGTTTTTTAACATCAAACATTCGTGGGAAAAAGCCGCTGAACTATGTCGAAGGTTTGACTACTTGTTCTGTCTATTATAATTTTTATTCAAATTTCAGCACTTCACTGTATGTTAAATTATGTACCTCTCTGGTATATCATTCTTCTCACAATCACCATGCGTTCAGAAATAGTCGGACGATTATTAGTAGCGAAAATGATGAAATTTTTCATGAACTGTCATGTACATCTTCATACTTGAAGTGCTGATGTTTGACGAATTGTTGTGTATTCAAGAATTTGATCGATACAAGTCGGGTAATATATTGAGGGACTCATTGATCAGCGATATTGAACAATTATGTCTTCCAGATACGGCAGCGAATTGATGGTTGTGGAGTCCTACAGCGAGAACAACATATCAGCCAATATGGTTGGAAAAAATTGGGATCGATATTGGTTAGGTCTAGCATCTCTAGACGACTTGAGGACCAATACTTTAGAATCAGCAGCAGGAATGCTTGTCTCACAATATGCCGGTATGCCATCTTCCCTTTTTTTCTGAATAGAATATAACAGATCTAATGAAGACGAAATCCCCGACATATTGGTAGTTAAAGTCCTTCATATGCAGTTACTAAATTCACTCACACTATTTGAACGTAATAGAGGAATGATGAATCTCATTCAAAAAGAGAAGGATCAACAAAACATGATTTTCAAATGGACATGCATTTGAAAAGTTGTATGAACGTAAAACACGCGAAAAGTCGTTGAACGTATCGAGGTCGCGGAAACACGGAACTAACTTTGATGTCGCGTCGGCACGAAGACATACTTTTCACGTCCCACAGTGACTAGACGTATGTACATACATATGCGTGTGACATAAATATATTTACACGAGACTGAGGTAATAGTTCTTACTTATCTGCATATCATCGGATAACTACTCATGATAGTCTCGAATCAGTTGTTCGCCATTCAACAGTATAGATCAGGGTGTGCATCCTCAGTTTTCTTGATGTTTTATCTTTTTCAGGTTTCTGGGCGTCGCGGCAACCGAACCCGAAGTCCGGTGAGTGTGTTGACTTCGCCATAACCGATAATCAACAACAATCATGGGAACTCACGACTTGTGAATCATTGCTGCCCTTTATGTGTCGCGCAAATGCTTGTCCCGCAGGTATGATGCATGAAATATTTCGGGTTATGGTGTCAATTCATATTGGGAAACGTGGATAAACAATGTTCTAATCTGATATTTTTTCGATACACAGGTTCATTTCATTGTTCAAATGGGAAATGTATCAACTCTGCTTTCAAATGCGATAAACAAGATGACTGCGGTGATTACTCAGACGAGATAGACTGTCCCAATAACTGTCAGTATTATATGGCTAGTAGTGGAGATGTTGTTGAGAGTCCGAATTATCCGCATAAGTATACGCCATTGAGTAATTGTAAATGGACTCTTGAAGGACCTCACGGTCACAATATTTTATTGCAATTCCAAGAGTTTGAAACAGAAAAAAGTTTTGACATCGTTCAAATATTAGTGGGCGGTAGGACTGAAGAAAAATCCGTAAATCTTGCCACGTTATCTGGTAAAGAAGAACTCAGCAACAAATCATTCGTCTCAGCATCCAATTTTATGATAATTAAATTCAGTACTGACGGATCAGTCGAGCGGAAAGGTTTCCGGGCATCGTGGAAGACTGAGCCGCAGACATGCGGTGGGATGCTTCGCGCTACACCTCAAGGACAAGTCTTGAATTCTCCTGGATATCCGCAGAATTATCCTGGCGGTCTAGAATGTTTGTATATCCTTCAAGCACAGCCTGGGCGGATAATTTCGCTTGAAATTGAAGATTTAGACTTGGAAATGAGCAGAGATTATATCCTGGTAAGAGATGGTGAATCCCCCATGAGCCGACCAATTGCACGATTGACTGGAAAATCCGAGGACAATCCTACAGTCATAATGTCCACGAGTAATAACCTCTATCTATATTTCAAAACATCCTTGGGTGATTCGAGACGCGGATTCAGCATCCGTTACACGCAAGGGTGTCGCGCAACTATAGTAGCTCTGAATGGAACTGTTCAATCACCTTCATATGCACTCAATGACTATCCAAACAATCAGGAATGCCTCTACAAAGTAAAGAACCCCAAAGGTGGTGCTCTATCACTCAAATTCACAAATTTCAATGTGCACAACACCGATTATGTTCAAGTTTACGATGGGTCTAACACAAATGGTCTTCGACTACATTCTGGTGATGGCTTTACTTCAGATACTCGCCCGAGGATTACATTGACCGCTGAAGGTGGTGAGATGCTCATCAGATTTGTCTCAGACGCATTACGGAGCGCGAAAGGCTGGCAAGCAAAATTTTCCGCTGATTGTCCAACACTTCAGTCGGGTGAGGGTGCACTTGCCAGCAGCAGAGACACGGCATTCGGAACAATTATCACATTTACATGTCCATTAGGTCAAGAGTTTGCAACAGGCAAGTCTAAGATTACTACAGAGTGTCTGGAAGGTGGCAATTGGTCAATCACATACATTCCGAACTGTCAAGAAGTTTATTGCGGACCGGTACCGCAAATAGACAATGGATTTTCGATTGGTTCATCCAATGTAACATATCGTGGTCTCGCTACATATCAATGCTATGCTGGATTCGCTTTTCCATCTGGCCGACCAACTGAAAGGATTTCATGTATGGCAGATGGACGATGGGAGAAAAAACCGTCCTGTCTTGCATCTCAATGTGCCCCATTGCCTGAAGCTCCTAACGCTAATATGACAATATTGAATGGTGGTGGACGAAGTTATGGGACTATTGTACGTTTTGAATGTGAGTCGGGTTATGTCAGGAGTGGACACCCTGTCATACTATGCATGTCAAATGGTACCTGGTCTGACAACGTTCCTATATGCTCTCGAGCTAAATGTCCTATTATACCGAGCATTAAGAATGGTTATGTTGTGGACACCAGCAGAGAATATTATTTCGGAGATGACGCACGCGCCCAATGTAATCGCGGATATAAACTGACTGGATCAAATATCATCTCATGTGGCGCGAATCAAAAATTCGAAAATATCCCATCATGCGAGGATATAAATGAATGTGCGTCAAGCCAATGTGATTTGGCGTCTACTGAATGTGTGAATACACCTGGGGCATTCGCTTGTAAATGTAAGAGTGGATTTACACCAACTATGGAATGTCGCCCTATTGGTGATTTGGGATTGATAAATAGCGGTATTCCGGATGAGTCTATAACTGTTTCAAGCTCAGAAAATGGATACACAAAAACGGGTGTGAGATTAAATAGCGGGGATGGCTGGTGCGGCAACAATGTCGAACCGGGAACCAACTGGGTCATGATTGACATGAAAGCACCGACAATAATCAGAGGATTCAGGACACAAGTGGTTGCAAGAACTGACGGCAATATCGCATTCACTTCTGCTGTGAGGATTCAATATAGCGATGAATTAACTGATATCTTCCGAGATTACACTAATCCTGATGGGACAGCCGTTGAATTCCGAATTTTAGAACCAACATTGTCTGTTTTGAATCTGCCAGTCGCTATTGAGACACGTTACATCAAGTTCCGTATTCAGGATTACGTCAGCGCACCGTGCATGAAGTTAGAGATAATGGGTTGCACAAGATTGGAATGTACGGATACGAATGAGTGCGCGAACAAAAATGGTGGATGTCATCAGAAATGTGTGAACAGTCCAGGTGGTTATTCCTGTATGTGTAATACGGGTTATGAACTCTACAAAGGCAATGGTACTGCAGGGTTTATGATTAGTAAATCTGAAACTGGTGAAAGAGATGGCGATTTGTATCAACGGAATAAAACTTGCGTTCCTGTCATATGCCCCAATCTTATTCCACCGGAGAATGGAAAGATTTTGTCAACTAAAGATCAATTTCATTTTGGTGACCTCATAAGATTCCAATGTAATTTCGGTTATGTTCTTGCTGGTTCCTCCGCTGTTATTTGTACTTCCAGTGGGGTTTGGAATGGTACAACACCTGAATGTCAGTTTGCAAAATGTGTCTCGCTTCCAGACGACAAGAATGAAGGACTTTCAGTGATAAGAACAGACGAGACAAGTGTCCTCGTACCTTTTGGCCAGAATGTCACGCTCAAATGTGGTAATACTGGTCGATATTTACGCAATACTGCGACTTCCGGGTTCAGACAGTGTGTTTATGACCCTAAAGTTGGTTTACCAGATTATTGGCTTTCTGGTTACCAACCAGCGTGCCCAAGGATCGATTGTGGAAAACCTTTACCAACACCCGGTGCTGAATATGGTCAATATGCGGATACCAAATACCAATCTTCGTTTTTCTTTGGTTGCCAAGATACGTTCAAACTTGCTGGTCAAACTAACCGTCATGACAATGTTGTACGTTGTCAAGCGAATGGTGTGTGGGACTTTGGAGATCTGCGATGTGAAGGACCGGTATGTGAAGATCCGGGGCGACCTAGTGACGGTTATCAAAATGCACGAAGCTATGAACAAGGCTCGGAAGTTCATTTTGGATGTAATCGACCGGGTTATATTCTTATAAACCCCAAACCCATCGTTTGTCTTCGAGAGCCTGAGTGTCGTGTCGTTAAACCACTCGGTCTCTCATCTGGGAAAATTCCTGACTCCGCTATTAATGCTACATCAGAAAGACCAAATTATGAAGCAAAGAATGTGAGGCTCAATTCGGTTACTGGATGGTGTGGAAAACAAGAAGCATTCACTTATGTCAGTGTTGACCTTGGACAAGTTTTTCGTGTCAAAGCGATTTTAGTTAAGGGTGTAGTGACAAACGATATCGTTGGACGCCCAACAGAAATCAGGTTCTTCTATAAACAAACGGAAAATGATAATTATGTCGTTTATTTCCCCAATTTCAATTTGTCAATGAGAGACCCCGGAAATTATGGTGAACTCGCAATGATAACACTACCGAAATATGTCCAGGCACGATACGTTATTTTGGGAATTGTCAGCTATATGGATAATGCATGTTTGAAATTTGAATTGATGGGTTGCGATGAACCTGTAGTCGATCCTCTTTTGGGTTATGATTACGGTTTTTCACCCTGTGTTGATAATGAACCACCTGTATTCCAAAACTGTCCACAACAGCCAATTATGGTGCAAAAAGGGCCAGACGGTGGACTACTACCCGTGAATTTTACTGAGCCAACAGCAATTGACAACAGTGGAAGTATCGCACGATTAGAGGTAAAACCAAATAGTTTCAAAACACCGATTAGAGTCTTCGAAGACACAGTTGTAAAATACGTGGCATTCGATTATGATGGTAATGTGGCTATTTGTGAGATTAATATCACAGTTCCCGACGTTACTCCGCCAAAATTAAGTTGTCCTCAAAGTTATGTCATCGAATTAGTAGACCGTCAAGATAGTTATATTGTTAACTTCAATGAGACTAGGAGAAAAATCAATACTACAGACGCTTCAGGATCAGTGAAAATAACTTTCCTTCCCGAACGCGCTGTTATCCCTATAGGCGGATTCGAGAATGTCACTGTGTATGCTACCGATTCCAGTGGCAATAGAGCTTCTTGTCACTTCCAAGTCTCTGTCCAAGCCACGCCTTGTGTTGATTGGGAATTGAAACCACCAGCGCACGGAGCAATGAAATGTGCACCAGGAGACAAAGCTCTCCAATGCATCGCAACATGTGATTCTGGCTACAGATTTACAGATGGTGCACCTGTGAGAACTTTCACTTGTGACGCAGTAAAACATTGGTCACCTTCTTCAGTTGTGCCTGATTGCGTCTCTGAAAATACTCAACAGGCTGATTATCACGTAATCGCATCAGTTACTTACAGAGCTAACGGTGCAGTTTCACGAAATTGCCTCCCCCAGTATCAAGATCTCATGGCACAATACTACATTGGACTCAATAATATTCTAACACAACGTTGCTCAGCAGTTAATGTCAATATGAATGTGTCGTTTATCCGATCAATGCCGTTGTTGTTAGAGGAAAATGTACTTAAAATGGATTTCGTATTAGTTATTGTTCCTGCTGTACGTCAACCTCAACTTTATGATCTTTGTGGCTCTACATTGAACCTCATATTCGATCTCTCAGTTCCACATGCGAGCGCGGTAATTGAACCATTGCTTAATGTATCGTCGATCGGGAATCAATGTCCTCCTCTTCGCGCATTGAAATCCACCATAAGTCGTGGTTTCACTTGTAGTATCGGCGAAGTTCTGAATATGGATACGAATGATGTACCTCGATGCCTCCATTGTCCAGCTGGAACATTCGCTGGTGAAAAGCAAAAACAATGCACAGTGTGTCCAAAAGGATTCTATCAGAACAGTGATCGTCAAGGTGCTTGTCTACGATGTCCTTTCGGAACATATACGAAAGAGACGGGTTCAAAAAGTATCGACGACTGTATTCCTGTATGTGGATTTGGAACATACTCACCAACTGGTTTAGTTCCGTGTCTGGAGTGCCCGCGAAACAGTTATACTGGTGAACCACCAATCGGTGGATGCAAAGACTGTCAAACATGTCCGGCAGGAACATTCACATATCAACCAGCGGCACCTGGTAAGGATCGTTGTCGCGTAAAATGCTCACCGGGAATGTATTCTGATACAGGATTAGCACCATGTGCCCAATGTCCCAAAAATTTCTATCAACCGCAACATGGAGCTACAACCTGCATGGAGTGTCCAACGAATATGTTTACTGATGCACCAGGATCTGTTGGTAGAGAGGCATGCAAACCCGTCGCATGTACTGAATCCATCTGTCAACATGGCGGATTATGTGTAGCAATGGGTCATACAGTCCAATGCTTTTGCCCTGCTGGATTTTCTGGACGACGTTGTGAAATTGATATTGATGAATGTGCATCGCAGCCTTGCTACAACGGCGCAACTTGCATCGATTTGCCGCAAGGATATAGATGCCAATGTGCTAATGGTTACTCAGGCATAAACTGTCAAGAGGAGAAATCGGATTGTGCAAACGACACTTGTCCAGAACGCGCAATGTGCAAAGACGAACCGGGCTATAATAATTACACCTGTCTTTGTCGATCCGGATACACTGGCGTTGATTGTGACATCACTATAAATCCATGCACAGCAAGTGGTAATCCATGTAATAACGGTGCAACCTGTGTGGCGCTCCAACAAGGTCGCTACAAATGCGATTGTCTTCCGGGATGGGAAGGACAAAGCTGTGAGATAAATACCGACGACTGTGCTGAACGACCTTGCATGTTGGGCGCAAACTGTACAGATTTAGTTGCAGATTTCAGTTGCGACTGTCCTCCGGGCTTTACCGGCAAACGTTGTCACGAGAAAATTGATCTATGCTCAGGCAATCCATGTCTTAACGGTATTTGCATAGACAATCTTTTCCATCACGAATGTATTTGTCATCCAGGCTGGAGTGGGACGGCTTGTGAGACTAATATAAATGAATGTGCGAACAAGCCCTGTCGTAACAATGGTCAGTGTTTGGATCAAATCGGTGGGTATACTTGTACGTGTGAACCGGGGTATACTGGTCAACAATGTCAACATACCATCGACGATTGCGCGTCAGAACCGTGTCAAAATGGCGCTACTTGTGTGGACCAACTTGAAGGTTTTGTTTGTCAATGTCGACCAGGTTTTGTTGGACTTCAATGCGAAGCAGAAATTGACGAATGCTTAAGTGATCCATGTAGTCCAGTAGGTACTGATCGTTGCGTTGATTTAGACAATCAATTCCTGTGTCACTGTCGTGAAGGCTATACGGGTGCAGTTTGCGAAATCAACATCAATGATTGTGCCTCCAATCCCTGCTTGAATGGTGCAACTTGCCGTGACGAAGTTGGCACATACAAATGCGTTTGCCCTGATGGATGGGCAGGCGATCGATGTGAACAAGATGTTGGGATGTGCATGAATAGGCCTTGTCAAAATGATGCTGAATGTGTTGATCTTTTCCAAGACTTTTTCTGTGTTTGCCCATCCGGTACTGATGGTAAACAATGCGAGACAGCACCAGAAAGATGTATCGGCAACCCTTGTATGCACAATGGTCAATGTCAAGATTTCGGATCGGGCTTGAATTGTACATGTCCCGATGATTTCACAGGAATTGGTTGCCAATATGAATATGATGCATGTCAAGCTGGTGCTTGCAAAAATGGCGCGACGTGTGTTGATAACGGCAGTGGATTTAAATGTGTCTGTCCTCCGGGATACACAGGAAGGACATGCGAGGATGATATTGTAGATTGTAAAGAAAATTCATGCCCACCATCCGCAACATGTATTGATTTAACTGGTAAATTTTTCTGTCAATGCCCTTTCAATTTGACTGGGGACGACTGCCGGAAATCAATTCAGGTTGATTACGACCTTTATTTCACTGATGCGACAAGAAGTAGTGCAGCTCAAATCATTCCATTCTTCACTGGCGCCCAAAAGAGTCTTACGGTGGCTATGTGGGTGCAATTCACGGAGAGAGATGAGGCAGGGATTTTCTTCACACTTTATAGTGTTTCGACCCCACACGTACCGATGAATCGCCGACCTATGATTCAAGCTCATAGCAATGGTGTGCAGATTTCTTTATTCCCCGATATCCAAGATGTATATTTGCCATTCAGGGAGTATGCTACAATAAATGATGGACAATGGCATCATGTCGCAGTCGTCTGGAATGGGGATAATGGTGGTGAACTGATTCTTATCACGGAAGGCCTTATTGCTAGCAAGACCGAGGGTTATGGAAGTGGAAGGACTCTACCACCGTACGCCTGGTCTGTTTTAGGAAAGCCACAATCGGAAAATCTCAAAGGATACACCGAGTCTGGATTCCAAGGACATTTGACGAAAGTACAAATTTGGTCGCGCGCATTGCACGTAACAAATGAAATTCAGAAACAAGTTCGGGATTGTCGTACGGAACCTGTATTATATCAAAGTTTAATCTTAACTTGGGCTGGATATGACGAAACGTCTGGTGGTGTTGAACGTGTCGTTCCCTCACATTGTGGTCAACGTATATGTCCACCAGGCTATGGCGGATTGAAATGTCAACAATTGGAAGCGGACAAAATTTCCCCGCAAGTTGAATATTGCCCTGGCGATCTTTGGATTATTGCTAAAAATGGGTCTTCAATTGTAACTTGGGATGAGCCACACTTCTCTGATAATGTCGGAGTCGTCAAAATTCAAGAGAAGAGTGGTCATCGCTCAGGTCAAACATTATTATGGGGAACTTATGATGTTAGCTATGTTGCATACGATCAAGCTGGCAATTCAGCTGGTTGTAACTTCAAAGTCTACGTTTTGGCAGAATTCTGTCCGGAACTAGCCGATCCTGTTGGTGGTTATCAACAATGCAAAGATTGGGGATCAGGTGGACAATTCAAGATTTGTGAAATTGCATGTAATAATGGCTTGAGATTTTCACAAGAAGTTCCGAAGTTCTATACATGTGGCGCTGAAGGTTTTTGGCGCCCAACCATTGATCCTAGTTTACCAGTGGTTTATCCTGCTTGTACATCGTCAACGCCAGCACAACGTGTATTCAGGATCAAAATGAACTTCCCAACGTCTGTACTTTGTAACGAAGCAGGGCAGGGCGTTCTGAAACAAAGAGTCCGCAATGCTGTTAATGCACTTAATCGCGATTGGAACTTCTGTTCGTACTCTGTGGAAGGTAATTGTCATGAATCAAGCGATGAATATATTTCTCCGTTCCTTTACATCTGCACGACACTTTTCTTGACTGATTCATGGATTTTTCCAGGTACTCGGGAATGCAAAAACTTGGAAATTGATGTTCAATGTGATCATAAAGTTCGCGCGACTAGAGAAGTCAGTTCTGATGTAGACGGTGGTACATATACGATTTCAGCAGCTGTTCCTGCAGAGCCGTAAGTATATTGTTGGCAGTGTTAGTCTTTAGGAACATGTCACTTTCTCTTCCTTCGGATAGTATAGGTGGGATACGCGATGTAAAATGATTGATTTATTATAAATGAACTTATTTTACTTATCAGAACGAGACACGCACGACAAGGAAGTGATACCTATGAAGTGGAGATTTCGTTCCCGGCGATAAAGTAAGATTATCCCATTGCCGAAAAGAATAGAATATACATTCACTCATGGTTTATCCCATTACACAATTACACGACTTTTCATTCGTAAATAACTGCCGATTGGTTTTGTGTCATATTAGCTAAGAGGAAAAATTGCACGTTACTACTAACTTATCCCGCACAGGAAACAAGAATAATTGATGTACCAGCTGTACAATGAAATAGTTACTATACGCAGAAAATACCTCCCAACAAATAAGTTATTGGCATTAACATGATATAACGAATGACGAGAATAGAACGTTGTTACGAACCCTTTAAGTGGGACCGGCTGACTGAACAGCATTCCGACGGATAACAACGGGGCTTTAATCATTTAACGGCGTCCATGCATAATTGCTGTACATAAAAGCGCATGGCATTTTTTTTACCTCTACCTATTGCATTAATTAATAAATGTTCAATTTTTTCTATCGCAGTGACCCTTTGCAAAACACCAATTCGAACGAACGTGCTACTGTTCAAAGTCTCCTGGAAAAACTTATATTGGAAGAAGATCAATTTGATGTTCATGACATCCTTCCGAACACCGTCCCTGATCCAGCTTCACTTATTCTACAATCAGATTATGCTTGTCCTGTTGGTCAAGTTGTGATGGCACCAGATTGCGGTAATAATGATTAAATTTGAGAAAAAAATCAATTTTACTATTGATAGATGGAATTTTTCAACTATTTGGATTGAATAATGTTTACAGTGCCGTGTGCTATCGGGAGCTACTATAATGAGACAATGAAAAAATGTGAAGCCTGTCCCATCGGGACTTATCAGAGTGAATCAGGCCAATTAAAATGCAGTAGTTGCCCGATAATAGCTGGGAGATCCAGCGTGACCATTGGTCCTGGAGCACGCAGTGCTGCTGATTGTAAAGAGCGGTGCCCCGCTGGTAAATACTATGACGATTTGGCTGGTCTCTGTCGCAGTTGTGGCCATGGATTCTATCAACCGTACGAAGGTAGTTTTTCGTGCATGCTTTGTGGTCTCGGAAAAACTACACGCACAGCTGAAGCTGTATCGCACGAGGAATGCCGGGATGAATGTGGGTCTGGGCAGCAATTAGCTGTGGAAGGAAAGTGTGAGCCATGTCCGAAAGGAACTTATAGAACTCAAGGTGTTCAAGCTGCTTGTCAAGCATGTCCACTTGGGAGAACAACGCCAAATATGGGTTCTGCAGCCGTGGAAGAATGTTCCCTTCCTGTTTGCGAACCAGGTACTCATCTCAATGGCACATTGAATGAATGTATACAATGCAAAAAAGGAACCTACCAATCAGAACCACAACAGACTTCGTGCATCAACTGTCCACCAAATACTAGCACTAAAGGACCGGCTGCAACAAGCAAGGCTGAATGTACAAATCCATGCGAGATGAGCGGTGAAGAAATGCATTGTGACGCCAACGCTTATTGTTTACTGATGACCGATACCAGTGAATTCAAATGCGAATGTAAACCTGGTTACAATGGAACCGGCACAGTCTGTAATGATGTTTGTGAAGATTATTGCGATAATGAAGGTACCTGTGTGAAAGATGTCCGTGGACAACCATCATGCCATTGTAGAGGTAGTTTTACTGGCAAACATTGCATGGAAAAATCAGAGTTCTTTTATATAACTGGTGGTATCGCCGGTGGTGTTATTCTCATAATATTCGTGGTACTTCTGGTTTGGATGATCTGTGTACGCTCTTCACGTAAAAGGGAACCCAAAAAAATGCTCTCACCTGCAACAGACCAAAATGGTTCTCAAGTCAACTTTTATTATGGTGCACCAACACCTTATGCTGAATCCATTGCGCCATCTCATCACAGTACTTACGCTCATTATTATGATGACGAAGAAGACGGGTGGGAAATGCCAAATTTCTACAATGAGACTTACATGAAAGGTAGACATAAAGATTACAGATCTCCTGAATTTTCCTTTCTGTTATTTACATTTGCAGTTTAGTGAAATAAAGTTTATTAAAGGCCATAATGTTTTCAGAGAGTCTACACAACGGCGGCAAGATGAACAGTTTAGCACGCTCCAACGCTAGTATTTATGGCACCAAGGATGATCTTTATGATAGACTGAAACGCCATGCTTATCCAGGGAAGAAAGGTATGCTTGTTGCTTCATAATTCTATTTATCCATCACGTTTCACAGTGCTCCTTCAGTTCGTATCCACAGTGTTATGTTATCTTACCATTGAATTATGTTGCAGATAAAAGTGACAGCGACAGTGAGGGTCAGTGACCACAGCGAATGTCTTCATTCTTTCACCCTCCTAGTTAAAGAGGGGGAAATGAAGATCATTACGTGGAACTATTGATGGGCAAGGATCTTAACAATGATGAGCATGACATGATTGTCCTACAGCAACAAATAGGATATTCGCAATTGTTACTCTAGCACATCAATTTGCTTGGGAATGAACTTTTTTTTCTGAATGC
Source organism: Meteorus sp. PSUC_FEM 10030008 (assembly GCA_018881525.1). NCBI lineage: Eukaryota > Metazoa > Arthropoda > Insecta > Hymenoptera > Braconidae > Meteorus > Meteorus sp. PSUC_FEM 10030008. The sequence goes on from JABMBR010006261.1 coordinate 48,729, forward strand.
AGATTTAAGAGTCAGTCGAGTGATTGGAATGTGCAGTGAACTATATATTCAGTGTGGTTGTAATTTTTGTATTTAAATAATAGTTATTTTCATTAAACTCATAATTAATGCAACCAATTACTACAATAAGATGGAAGAAAAGGGTGAAAAAGAGAAACAGAGCGAAAGAAAGTGAGCGAGAGTGAGAGCGAAAGGAAGGAATCGTATTCGTGTGCTTGTATAATAATTATTAATATGTATGTCCATAAGAAAACTTTATATATAAAATTTGTTATACCTATATGTATCTGTTTTTGTAATATACTTACAAATAAGACCGTGAATTGATTCTCATCAGTGAAATAAATTGAAATAATTGTATCACGTTGAAATAAAGTTATTTTAAACTTTGTAAATTAAGATATCGTTTCTTCCAAATGTCCATCCTTATCTAGTTCTCGAAAAAAATGATTGTACAGTCCTAATATATGTTTTTAAGTGGAACGATTACGTAGAGGTATTTTATTCTCCGAAAATCTAAGCTTCGTGCCATCGTATATTTTTGCACATTATAATTATTCATTTATATTCCTTGGATATGGCAATAACTCATATTGATACTGGCGAAAAAGAGGTGTCACATAAATTGATGGAATTACTGATTTGCTCTGACCTATTGATATTACTCCAATTACCCCATGATGACGGTGCTTGAAAAATTTCGGGTCTAAAAATAATCATGATCACATTCATTCTCAGAAGAGATAGTCGAATTGTGAAATCAAAGTACGCGTGTGCATTATATCGCCATGACCATACAGACCATGGCTGCTTTGAAAATCTCATATGTACTGAAAAGACTTTGCTGGGAGTCCAACAGAAATCTATTCCAATTTTAAATTTTCAGGGAAATACGTTCCGGAAGGAACATTTAATATCATCATTGACAAAATTGAAAATCTGCATCATAGTAGCAAATAGAACAGCTACCTCTTACGAGTTCTTCGAATCCGTGAATGATCGGAGCAGAGTGAAAAAACACCAGATGTTTATACAGCGAATTACGGTACCCAAATAAAAGTCATCTCACGCAATCGCGCGAAAAGTTGCGCTACATATTGCATCCCATTTTGTTCCCCACCAACATTTGGAGACTACTCAGCGTAAGTCTGCATACTAGATATACGTACCAGTAGTAGACATACATATGCAATGTAAGTTGAATACTGTATATACTATAACATAGCCCTGAGAATGTGGTATGAAACAAGGATACGTATCAAGTCTCAAGGCCATTATGAGAACACAGAATGTCAACATTCAATTATCAATACTTCTGAATGCCTTCCCTGTGCATTACGAACGCTATAAAATAAAGTAATAAAAATATGACCGTGAATGTGAATCGCGGGTTGTTGTCCGGGCTATCACACTCATGACGTACCATCTTTCCCCACTGTCGTTCAATTTAAGCGCAATGATTGGCTATTTATGACATCAGCAAGTTACCGATTGGTCAATAATGACGTGCGCAGTGTCCTATTATTCCAATGCCTACGTATGATATTTTTCGGTGGGAATCATCCCGTGACACAGCTACATAGATGCGCGATTCGCTACTCCCACTGCTTCATTCTGTGAACATCAGTTGCTTCAGTGACATTTAGTTTGTGGTATCTGAGATTTGTGCTCGGGTGAATTTATCGTTCTACATCGAATAAAGCACCATAAGCGATTGAAAATATATTTGAGAAGTGTGATTGCATTTGATTTATATTTATTTTTCATCCAGCATCACATCACAGTCCACAAACCAATCGTCCATAACCTCAATCAGCCGCCGCAATCGAATCTCCTATTCATTTAGGGAGGGTAAGTCTGATATTAGTAGTCTGAGGCTTTACGTAATCAACGAATTTTTCCAGAACACTTCATATATGTACAATAGAGTATCATGCCAGTGTATAACTTTATATATATATATGTGTTCTAAGTTGGAATGCCAACTCATATCGGCTGATCAACAATGAACATGTGATGAGTTAAACGAGATTATTTTCCCACGTCATTTCTCTATATGACGATGTTTTCCATTCGAACTTTCTGTAGAATTTTTTCCAACAATTGCAATATAATTCTTCACAAGCTAATCTATTCCTTATAGAATCCTATCGATTGATATGTCTCGATGGAGTTGCTCATTTACATACCATATGTATCTTCCAATTGGTGTTTTATAATATTTATTCTACGTCGTTCATATTTTTTGTAGATATACATTTACGTATACGAACGAGCTCATATAGAGTACTTCGCTATTTCAGTTTTTTACTGATGAATATCTGATGTAACACCACTATTGTAGGATACATTGTTCTAAATTGGAAATGACGACGACAATATCAAGCGCTCGGCGCGATCCTCGATAGCACTATCGGAAATTGAAAATAATAATTATTTTTTTGTTTTATGATACCTGAAGATAATCATTAAAGACTTCTGTAATCGCTGCTAGCTTTGTACGTATACGTATATAAAAACACTTGACAATGAATATCAATATTTATATAGCGGTACAATGATTAGATAGCTCTTGATACTTTTCAGTTTTTTGGCTATTGTTGGGTATTCTGTTATATCTTCACACAAATCATATGACTCATATCGATGATTGTTGGGAATTTTTATTGATATATGTTATGATTATGGATGTGTGAGTTTTTTTAGTTTCATTATATTCTCGATTGCTTCAGGTATTCAAGATCCCTCCTATTCAGAAGCGTTCAACGGCAAGCAACATTACCTCTGAACAATCAGGCGAATTTAACGTAAGTTTTGAAACTTCATCAATTCCACATTGATTATCAATATTATGAAAATGATTTTGTTTGATAAATGAATTCAATTGTCCAGCTGCCTTTCACGTTAGAACCGGAAATCAACAGAGCAGAATCATGCAAACTTACGCCGAACGAGTTATCTGTTTCACTTGGCGTGAAATCTCTGCCCCCCACGGCGGGATATGTGCCGGGGGCAACAATACCGCTTTTGAGTCCAACTATGGAGAGGGACCTGATGAAGGAGTCCTGGGATATTCCTCAGTTCAGCAGCCCGAATTTGATGGAGGACAATACTATACATTCGATTTGGGAGGAGAATTATCAAGATCTCAGCGATTGGTGCATAGATACGTTCCACAATCAATGCGTTTTTCATATAGGTGAATCCAAGGCAATGATACATTCAGGTGAGTTTCGATGACGGTCGAAACATATTTTTCACCTGGAAAAGAAAACAAGATTATCAGATCCGCTGCTTTTGTTCCAGTTTCAGGCATGAAATCTGGGAATACAAGTTTGTCAACTGATATAATCGGGGATGTCATTGACAATAGTGGGGTAGATGATAAATCGACGATAATCACGGTGGACGAGACGCTGCAGAGCAGCGTCCATGAAACGACAATTCTATCAGTCGACAATAAAACAGAGGACACTGGGGAGAAATTAGATTTGCCTGATATTTGGTTGGATTTACCACAATCATCCATTGCCGTGAGAACTGACGAGTGGGTCCAGCTCATTGATAGCCAGAATGAAAATGAATCTCTTCAGCAAACAGCCAAGATCGAGAACAGCACCTTTGATACAGTGGATAGTCGGCAAGAAACTTGGGATGTTATCAACATAGGCTCGAATTCATTCGATTTATTGTCGTATTTATGCGATGTACGATCATTAATTCATAATAATATCATATATTTCTATCAACTGTCAACTGAACAGTCGGTTTCCGTTTTGTTTTCAGGATAAGAACCAATCGCCGGAAAATATACCAATGGAGAACTCTGTTGAAGTCCTTGAGAAAAAAGTTATTAATCAAAGTTCAATACAAGCTCTGGAAGTGAAACCAAGACGAACTAGACGTGGCGTCAAAATTATTGATAACGATTCGAAAACTATTACTTCCTCAAATATTTCAAGCTCTATTAATGTCGAGAACGATACAGCACCGTCTTCGTCATCGTCACGATATTCACGGACCGTCGCCACCAGAAGAAAAATAGAAAATGTGAAATCAACCCCTCGCAAAAAGAAGCCGAAAATTGACTTTGATTCTGACGATCATTCATCCAATTACAGTTATAAAGAATCAAGAGAAAAAAATAATGAAGCTTCCAGAAAGTCACGAATGAATAAAAAAGCGAAGGAGAAAGAATTAATATCTACAGCGGATGAACTTGAAAGAGATAATAGATTATTAAAAATCCGTGTGGAGCAGTTGGATAAAATGGTTACTACTATGAGAGCTGCTATTCTTCGATCTGCATTAAAGAAAAGTAAATAATCAAATTCGCGAACATGCAGGTTCCTATTTTAGAAGATTCAAATCAATTTTCAATCATTTTCCATTATAGAGAAGAAGGCGTGCGATTATATTTTTAATGATTCCATAATTCATTTATAGATAAGATAAAAAATGCAGAAAAATAACGTTGATATTCCCTTAGATTATTTTTTTTTTCTAGAGTGGGAATGTGTATAACAATATTTTTTATATTAATATTCAACCTTATATCGGGGGAATAAGGATCGAAGATGTCTAGATACTTCGATCGCATGAGTGCAAGTATCTGGTGATTCAATATCAAATGTATGCATACCATATATCATTTTCATGCATGATTATTGAATTCGATGGATTATCATGAACGCTTTGTTTTTTCATATATTTTTGGTAAACAAATGGTGGTGGTATTGGGATAATGAACATGAAATTAATTATTCTTATGGGACTGCTTGAAAACGAAAGCAATGGCGATAATGAAACAAGAATAATAACTCCGAGCCAGCTTCCTTAATCGTTAATTCAGTTTTCATCTTAGATGGATTTCGCACTTATTGCTCCACATAAATATAGTTGGTGGGGAAATTTTTCAATTTATCAACAGTGTTCTGGTTATCAATTATGCGCGTTACCTACACCATTTAAGCGTTCGTAGTTATTTAAATTCTATGGATTTTTTTCTGTAAGCAAGGATTTGATTCAATTTAGCAATTAAAACTAAAAGAAAAATATAAACAAAGATATGAATAATACATCAACTATTGTACTACATTTGTTTCTGTAATAAATGCATGATTTGTTGTTAATTATTCTTACATTTTTTATCGACCTGAAGTCCGATAAAGACGGCTCTCATTTTTTTTTACGAGAACTATTCATTGGCATTGTCTATTGAAGCGAAAATATTTCAAAATTCCCGTCAAAATGTTAGAATCTACAAATATGACAGATGCGGAATTGGATGATGCTATCACGGTAAGAAAAAAAAAATTTCTTCGAGCCAATGAGATTGAGAATTGACTCTTCAATTGAATTTCTCTCTAAACAATGAAGAATCATCTGGGGAAACTTGATGACTTGGGAGTCATAGAAAATGCAGATAGGAAGACAAAACTGAGTACCACTGAGTTGAGTAATCCGAAAGATCTTTACTACATGGACTACACCGGTGATTGGTGTGGAAATCCCCGAACGTTGCCCGACGGGCACTTTAATGCATCGGGGATTTCCGAGTGGAAATGTAAAACCCCTTATAGCATGTCGAACCCGAATCACTCCAATAAATGCAATATTCTCTACCCGAATATGTGTTCGGATAGTTTTACACAGAAAAAGACAATGCTCTCAACTGATGAAGCAGAAGGACAGTTGAGTTTATTGAGTAGAATACGATGTCAATTAGCGAATTATCAAGAGAAGCAGGGTGTATCAAGAGTTGATTATCCATTTGTGGCACTATTAAGAGTAATGGGTCAATTCACAGCCAAGTCTTTACTGGCACTTTTCTATATTATAATAAATATAGCTCCAATGGCACAAGTAAGTCATAGAAAAATTACCCATGGTTCTAACGTATGCATTCGTTCAATGCCACACATTCCGGTAGATTTTGCTGTTCATCGTGAGGTTCCTCTTGGATAGAATCATAAACATCCAAAAAACGAAAGACCGCCGACAAATGGTATTAAAAACGATATTTCTATCGGGTCAACTCTCATGTGTTTACATTGCCCTTACATTCATCATTGGCCTGATTTGGGTGCCATTATTGAATATGATGTTACGGATAATAACATGCTGCACAATCAACCTCTCAAACGAATGACAAAAACATGAATATCAAAACCAATAATTATTTATGATTATGAAATATATTATTTCCAAATTTTACATGGTGACAAATAAATTTCAATGAGATCAAATTTTATATGGTTGTGACACGTTCTCTTCCCCTCCCTGATTCTTTTGATGGATAGCGGCGCTGGAGACTCGAAACATCCATTTCAATGACTTATTTGGAGGGTTTTAATATTATTGATAACTACCGCAAAAATAAAGACAATCAAGAACTTTGAAATATTATGAGTGTTCGAAGATGACCAGCCGCATTCGATGTCGTTTTTTAGCGCATTCAGAACGGTCATGTTGCTCTTGTTGATGCAGAAAGTCTCGCGCAGATCATCATCCCAGCCGTTATCCCAACAATTATATTCGTTACTTTCATCGCGTTCGAAGTTATACATATTACACCGATCTTCTTGATACTGCCTGTGCTTCCGTTGCCAACCCTCAATCCATCTTGATTAAGATATAATTAAATAAAGTAAATTTCTGAGAGATTCAACTTTAAGATATAATCATATATGTGAAATTTCAACTCACCCAACTTCACAATCACAAGTTATATAGCTTCCCCGCATTCTCAAGCGCATCAAGAATTTTTTATCAGCAGCACCGGGTTTATGACCACTCGACGGATTTTCCAAAGTCTTCAACTCATTGTGGTGAACATTGATCGTGATATTTCTTACTGATTTGGCATTGGCGAACACTTCTTTCGTCACTTTACTCACTGAGGTATTATAGAGTCCAAAATGAAGATACGGACTCCTCATTCCCTATTTCAAGTAAAAAATTGTTAGCTGTGGTCAGCAAAACCATCCAGTTCAATCAACAAAAGGACACTAATTCATACACGTGTCACGTCCTTATGAATAGTCTTCAGATTCCTCCCTGTGAACGTGAAATTGAAAAGTTTCACCGGGTATCGCCCCTTCATTTCCTTCTCCAGATTCGTCTCATTTTGTACTTCAATCAGAAGATGTCGCAGACCATGATTATACTCCAAGTAATCTGGGAAGTTGAAACTTTTTATACCGGTATAAGCAGTCATGTGTACTTTTCGTAGTTTCGTGGCTTTGCATAATGCTCCAGCCTAGTTGAGGAAAGTGTACATAAACATATACAACCGAATAAAATGTCAATAATCATGCAGTGCTGGTCTTTACCTCAAATGTTGATAAAGGAAGTCCCCGCATGTCTAATTCGATGAGACTGTCAGCAGGTCCTAAGAAACTGGTATTTGTGACTGTAGTAATAGGGTTATAGGCAAGATTGAAAATTTTTAGTTCAAATAGACTATGTGTAATCAACGGAACAACTGTTAAATCATTGTGGCTCAAATCTAGGTGATGAAGAGAAGAAATATTGGATGCCAATTCTGCAGGTATAGTTGCTAACTCGTTATTAGCCAAATAGAGATTCCTTAGATGATGAAATGGTAGTTCTGGCACACTTAAAAGAGAAATATTACTGAGGCCAAGAATCAATAGTGAATCCTCCAAGCCATAGAACGTTCTACCGCGTGTTTCAAGTATAAGTTGTTTATTGTGACTGAGATCCAGTTCCGTGAGATGTTTGAGTTCTGCGAAAATGCCGTCGTCCAAACGCACTAGACGGTTATGGGATAGATCCAAGAAGGTAAGGCTCTAAACAATTTGGAACATTAGATAATAAACATCTGTTCATAGCAGTATCAGTTTGATTCAAATTTTTAGTGTGACATATCGATCAAAATCTGAATTTCACTCACTCGCAATTTCGATAGATTATCAGTCGCATGGATACCAGTTAGTAAATTGGCTTCCAGGTTCAAAACTGAAAGTGACGCGGCAGATGCTGGTGACATAGCTTTAGTTGGGAAGCGCATCAGTTGGTTATGAGACAGATCTAGACTCTCTATGTTTGCATCATTGAAAATATTATCGGGTAATGCACGAAGTTTATTGTAGGAAAGATCTATCATTCGTAATTTCTTCAAATCTCGCATTGATTCAGCAGGTAAATCCATAATATCATTGTGGCCGAGCAAGAGAACTTGAAGATTCTTCGTGTTGCGAAAACAATCAAAGTCAACCTCCATGAGATCGTTATAGCGTAAATCCAACCATTGCAGATGAGGAAGATTCCCAAATACAGTTTGTGTTACATTCACAATCTCATTGTGTGCTAGATACAAATGAGTTAAAGAATATTCCACTGGACGGAAATAGTATTGCATTATGTGAGATATATTGTTGAAACTCAGATCCAAAATTTTTATATTTGATTGCAGTGTTCCACCCATACTAAAGTACACTGAAAACATAAAGAACATAATGTTACAAATAAAGGAGACTCGGTATAAAGAGTTATGAACTTACTGCTAGTTGCTGGAGTGAAACTTGAGCTATTAATTGACAATTTTGTGATGCGATTATTACTTGCATTCACTTTCAACGCAGCTAAAGTGCCCACTTGATCAAAAGAAGCAAAGTCAAATTCTTTCATATGATTATATGCCATATCTAAGAATTCCAAGTCTGGTAAATTTTGGAAGGCTTCATCAGCAATATTTTTCATCTTATTGCCGCGGAGATTGATATATTTCAATCTATTCATGTTCATGAATGCCCGCCTCTCAATCTTTTCAATCATATTGTCTTTCAGATTGATGAATATTATAGATGATAAATCCACAAATGTGTGAGTTTGAAGATTTGAAATTTGATTGAAGGCAAAATTAACTTCTTCCAGAGTTGAATGGATGTCCCCCTGAATTGAAGAATGTAGGATGATCAAACAAAAACTACAGAGATCAACTGCTGATTGATGTACAAACCCACCTGGAATGTACCTTTACGTATTTCAGATATTTCATTGTCCTGTAATTCTATCCGTTTTACTCGCATGAGAAAGTGGAAGGATGTGTCAGACATTGACCGAAGTTTGTTGTTACTCAAATCGAGATATTGTAGATTTGTCAATGTTTTGAATGATTTATTCGGTAGTTCTTTCATGGAACTTGATAATGCATGTGAGAGTCTTAGAGTCAAGAGTGAATGACCAACTTCAGAGAAAGCATCATCATCAATTGATGAAATGGAATTCTCCGAAAAATCCAAATACTTTATTCCACGTACGTGAGTGAAGGCGTGACTTTTGATGGAATTGAGATTACTCTGGGTAATATGAAGTTCTTTGACATCAATACCGAATTCTAAAAAGTCATCAGGAGATAGACTATCCTGTGGCAGTTTCGATAATGAAAGATATCTGAGATTTCGCATCTGCCGTAGATTCTGCAGGGACACTGGTCCATTTAGCTTGCCACTGAGATCCAAGTTGTATAAAGAGTATTGAAAGCCTGTGAATACTTCAGCTGAAAAATTCGTCCATTATTACATTGCATGTAAATGGATAGGCGAAAAAACTGTCCAAGTAACATACTTGGTGAAACGTTACTTATTTTATTGTCTCTGAAAACCAAAGTTCTGAGAAAGTCGAACTCTTGAAAAATGTGCTCCGGCAATTCAGTTATATTATTGCCAACGACGTCAAGCAATTCCAGAGATGATTCCAAGCCTCTCAAAGAAGCAGAATTGATCTCCATAAGATCACAATCAGTTAAATACAACTCATTGATTTTTGAATCTCTGAAAGCTCCTTCCTGTGGAAAACATTCCCTTAATATCGATAAAAAACCACAGTGTTTGGTCAATGACGGGATGAATGAACGAACCTCAATGATTCTCAAAGGATTACCACTCAAATACGTTTTGTTGACTTTGAGAAAGTGTTGGAAAGAGGTCGGTGGTAATGTTTCAATTTGATTCCAATCCAGTCGTAATGTATCCAATGATATTTGCAATCCTCGAATTTCCGGTTCAGTTTGCTGTTGAATAAGTCTTGAAATTCTATTATAACTAAGATCTAGCACTTTCATGTGCTTTAATATCGATAATTGACTGTAAGGAATGGTTAACAGCTGATTTCCATTAAGATAAAGTTGCGTCAAGTATGCCATTCCATCTCTGAATACTGATGGATCAATTTCTTTTATATTGTTATCATGAAGGTCCAAAACCTCCAAGAATTTCATTCCGCTGAAGGCATCAGCTGGTAATTTATCAATCGTATTTTTTCCTAGGCGTAAAGTTTGGAGCGAACTCTCCAATCCCCGCCAATTGTCTGCAGCAATAGTTGATATTTGGTTGCCTATGAGAAGAAACGAAACAAATTGGCTTATTTTAATATCAATTCACTGGAACCAACACACTATCAATTATCGCTCAACTCAAGAAGAATTACCGGTTAAGTCAAGAATTTTAAGCTTCTGCAAATGACGAAACGCTTTACTAGGAACACGCACGAGTCGATTGTATGGTAACTCTAGTTCCCATAACGATCTTTCAAGCCCTGCAAAAGCTTCATCTGGTATGTCCGCGAGAGGATTATGTCTTATTTGTAGATTGTAAAGACCTGAGGGAACACAAAATGATCAATAATGAATGTTGTATAAATATGAAAGTTATAATGAAATAAATTCGAAAAGTCCCACTATACTGACCTGTGTTCATCAGAAATTGCGGTTGTAATTGTCTCAAACCGTTGTTAGAGAATTCAAGTATAAAAACTTTGGAGGAATTGATGCCTTGAGGAATTCGTGTCATTGGTACATTATTGCAATTGACAATACCAAGATCAGGAATGGCTTTAGAACACGTGCAAAGAGGATTGAAAAAGCATGGAGGATATTGAACCGGCAGTTCATGCATCCTAACCATGGAGGCCCAAAACATTAGCACTAACGTAAAGATTAACATGATATATCCGAACTTTACAAATGCGAACAGACTCTGGAAAGAATTAGTGTATTGCGAGATTTCTTTGTCCAATGTTAATTCGAGTATCTAATATTGTATAACTATGTTTGTATATTCACCATGATAACGATGAAATGAAATACAGGAGAATGTCTCAACCAACTTGGGGCATCCAAGCAACTTACTGACTTGGTTCGACTCACTGTTCACTGTTTCAGACTACAATACATTGGATGATGGGGCTTCATTCAGAACCCTAACAGTTACAGTGCTTCTCTTTACACGATTAAACGGTGCTCGATTTCCACCACTGTCCACAATTTATCCCGATGACACGATTTTTTTTCTAGGTATTCCCAAGGTCGCTCTTCATTAATCAACTTACATTATATTTTGGTCATTGAACACTTGTTCTTCAATGCACCCTCGACCTCAACTGTTGTAAATTGGGAAATAAAAAAGAATATTGGAGATTCAAGAGCGAAAGCAATTATATATAGAATAGTAGGTACACTTCCATGTCTACATAGTTCACACTACACTTGTGAACAATTTGCGAGATACTATCAAACCAGCTAACGCACGCGATGTAACTAATTCAAAATCGCAGGATGCATCTGCAGGCTGTAAAACCAAATTATGCTATAAAACATGAAAGTCGAATACAATAATTTTTTTTTTATAGCTTATAAAGATAGTTTTCGAAACCCAGGAATCATTGGTGCATCATTGGATGTTGAATATGTAACGTAATTTCAGTTTGTTTCCGTTTTTTATTACAATAGTTAGTTGTAAAATACAAAAAATTCGTCGCCCTAGCTTGCCGCCATGCTTCTTGCGTACAATCACAACATTTGTTTGTTTGTGACAAATCAGTCATCGATGAATAATAAAATGGATTTGAACTTGTTTCACAACGTCAACTGGGAAAACTTTGATACGTATGTCTGCTCAGTGAAAAGGCAATAATTCAGTGATTCAGTACAAAATATTCGTAAGAAATTGTTCTTACATATAAATTATTACAAAAATCACACAAAATCTTTAATTCTCATTAACGATTCAACAGGGGATATATATAATCTTCTGCATTCGAATAATATATATGTATATATT
>JABMBR010006262.1:0-10876 GCA_018881525.1 Meteorus sp. PSUC_FEM 10030008
GTCATATTTATATGAACGAAAATCGACGAATCTGAAGTTCGGTAATTGGTTGAAGTCAGAGAAGTGGGGTTGGTTGAGCGTGTCGACAATAATGCTGAGTTGATTTTGATTTCTTCATTTCGGTTGAAATTGTAACTTAGCAATATCGTTTCTGAGTTCAATGCCTTGAAGGAGTAGCATTTCGCTGACTACTTCAATAGCAGTGCATTGAACTAGGGTTATAATGTTGCTTAATTGTTTTTATGACTATTGGTGGAAGTCGTATTTGGCATGTAGTGAAATAGTTTGGGTATTTATTGATGATGAAATGGAATGATTGATGGTCGATTGACGTGGTTGATTCAAAAGGTCACGTGACTGTGAGATCACGTGGTTAAGCCGCTCAGGACCTAACAATATATATCAGAACAGTTCATTATATATCTATATAGTAGCTGCCGATGTACGCGCTCTCTCACACTGCAGCCTACGTATAGCACTGCTCACTCGCACTCATGCGTTACTTCTCGATCACCTGACAGGTAGAAGACTGAACCAGAATGACCTGTCATTTTGATAATATTTATTTCTAGTTATAAATAATATAATATCCAAATTTTAGCGTGTTTCAAACACCTTTTTTGGAATTTTATAAAAACATTTTCACAAGCACCTGGAGACCTATAGACTGCTACCAAATCACCTGGCATTTCATTTTGGCACTCTCGAAACATTGAACTTTCATTTCTGAAATTTCCAAATTGTTTCAAAGACATTTTTTGCGCAAAAAAATTTGCATTTTCGAAAATTCATGGGGTGAGTTTGATAGCCTACCTGCCTGCCAGGTGTGCAGTTCCCTACTCAGGTGAGATAAGAGAACTATATAGGACAATTTTTATGTTGTTTCAAACACCTACCCAAAAATGTCAGCCAGCTCTCGGACTATAACGGTCGAGCGGAGCGCCGAACGAGGCAGATGTCTCGCTCCGTTCCCTTTCTACCACAAACGCTGTAGCGACCGTGATACTTTGAATTTCGATTTGAAAATTTGAGAGAATGTTCATTACAGTGTATACTATCCGATAATGCATTAAAAAAAGTCGATTTTTCGAAGATTTCACACTGAGACGATCCCTTAATATAATGAATGATGTGTTGTTTTAGAGAAAATAGGGCAGAACAACGTCTGCTGGGGCAGCTCGTCATTAATAAAATGGGAATAATCAATTGTTAATATAAGAGTTACACCAAGATAGCAGAATAATAATTGTGAATGTTACTACTACACTCGATGGATAAACAATAATGATAGCCAACAACTGTGTAGGGTGTGAGAGAAGTCTTATTGCGTGTGAGAAACAGGAAACCGGCTTCGTTCTCATCCCTACTCCGTGCTGTTTACTGAGTCAAAAGTGACATCTTTAGACTGGCGGGGATAACTAATTGAATGACGACTGATCAATCATCAACTGGGGATAAAAAATGATTAAATGACCTAAATGGCTATTAAAAAATTGGGGTTTGTGATAAAAGGGAAAAAATTAGTTGGCAGGGATTCCCCAGCAAAGATAATGTGAGTGCCGTTGAATTAATTAGTTTTTACAATTTCGATTCGAATATAGTAGCACTCTAATACATATAACAATTAAATTCGTTTTTTTTCGAATTATTGGTCCTATTCTCAATTCAAATTTATTAACATTCATTTTTTATTTTTCGTTTTTTCAACTCTTATTTCCTATTTTTTAGTTGAATTTTCTATAAAAGCGCAACTTTTAGTTTTCTTCAACTATTACTTATTGTGATTCTGGATCGCATTCACGATAGTGGATTCTCAGGGTTTGTTTTGAATAGTAACCCAAACAATGTTTGCATGCCACAAAATCATCGGCAGTTCTCGCGAATTTCTGTTGCGGGCGTTGACACGTTATCAGCGCAATGTTAGAAAACTCAACATGGGTATTATAAACGTAATTGCCCTGATTCCGTAGAGAAGTGAACGCTTTTTTTTGTGAACGACATTTGGGGCGGGTAAGACATTCTTGGACCTCTTGGATGTTCGAGTGTTTCGTTGAGACATGCTGTGTGTATTTGGTTCGTAATTTATTACAAAACTGGCAAAAATATTCCTTCAGAGTAGACTGCCCACCATTTTTTGAAGCTAAAACGTGTAACTGCCGATCATCAATCGGTGGACCATGATTGATGAGGGAGGCGATTCTTCGTTTCCTCCGTATTCTTTCATATGATTCGTCGCGACGCTCATACGAATTATTTGTAGTCTCAACATCAGTTAGTATATAATTCATATCTTTATTACTAACATCTTCAATGGAATCGCTCTGACTTCCTGACTTTCTGTTAATACTGATCGAAATCTCATCGTTGACAGATGATTGGATCATATTGCAAACGGGATGATCAACTATTTTGTTATGAATCCGGATATTAGAGAACGGTGGTGAATATTCGATACTCAATTGTGTTTCATCAACGATACTGTCCTTGATTTCATCACACAGGCGATTATCGGAAGATGCAATTTTCGTCGGCAACTTCATCATTTGTCCAGGAATGTTGCGTTGAATATGAATGACTGCGTGTTCATTGCTTCGATTATCGGCATTCGACTGTTCCACGGAACTGTGATCACCCTCAATTTTTGAATTAATCCAACTATCACCGACGAAATCCAGAATTTCTGCCGCACCACTGTGAGGTGTGTTGCTGTTAGCACTCGAGTCATCCGGATGTATTGCTGATAGTTCGATTGTATTTTGTAATACCGATATTTTACTATTTTTCGGTGTATGCATATTCTGATATATTACAATTTTGATTGTGTTATAATATTGTGAGGTTCTGAGCGACCTAACTATGTGACCCAACGGTCACATGAACCCTCAAACTAATCACGTTGAGCTTCATTTCTCTTAGCAACCAAATTCAAACCGATTCAACCAAATGCAATACATTTCACTCTCGTCATCAATAATTTGCTTCAATAATGAAAAAACAAAACCATTTCACTGCATTGCAGAATATGATACTTGACGAAGACTCTAAAAATAACTATGAGAATATTCATATAACACCTTCATATTCGTTCGACAACTACCATTCAAATAGTCATCGTAATTCTACTCCAACATTGAACTTGTTAGCGATATTTGTTGAATTACAAAATTTGTTAAAGTGAAGAAATTGAAAGTCACATCAGCATCATCGAGTTTTTGAAGAACACATGCCTACCGCTTAAACTTTCGACCAATTGTTATGCACTGAATCTTCATCAACGAATCAGTATAATTGTGATTAGAATTTAGCCAATCAGAGAAAGTCCGCACGGATTCTACCCATAGAATTTGGGAGAATCTTAGCGCAACTTCCCTTGATCTGAACTCGTAAATATGACTTGTAGTTAGTTGTATCGCGCTCTCAGTATCGAAATTTCAACCCGTTCGTTTATTATCGATTATTCTACAGTTACCAGAAATAAAAACATCATTATTATTTCAATATTATTAATCAATGAAGACAATCGTCGAAAATACGAAAACCAGTTCATTTAATTGATTTTGATTAAATGCATCCAACTCCTAAACACTTCAACTACGGGTCGCAGCAGCGAGCAACGATCGCTCTACCTTAGTGGACTTTAATTCAAAATTAATTGATTTTAACAAACTGTTACAACGACGAGACGCGAGGATTGATCACCAATCAACGATCAAACAAGCAACTTAACGATTTCCAAGTTCATCATCCAATATCAATCAATATCATTCGATATTCGTCTCTCTCAAATCCATTCCTCAAATCAACATCGACCATTTGAATTTTGGCGCGTGAATCGATCGCGAAATTACACTCTGGACGTAACAATATGTTCCTCTATATGAAGCATGCATCATTGCTTCTCGACAATGAAATGTTACGCGCTTATGAATGTATCAGAAATATATGGAACGTTCTAAATGAAAAAAGAACATGCTCAAAAATGCATTGACTTCCGTAATCTGTATGAATGGAAATTCTATTCTATTATCGCCGAATAACGTATGATCCGAAAACATTTGATATTCTGAGGACTGTCAGTAGCAGTTATGTACGAACGGAACAATACTCAAATGTGAATCACAATTGCGCGAATGACAAAATAATTTTCATCTTAGAACTGGATATGAATGAATAATAGACTTACCGTTGATTCCAATGAGGGATCCAAAATAACACATCTTTTATAATTTACAGTGCATCTATCTTCTTGAATAATTTTCAAATTTCTCGATCTAACTATCAAGTGCTCATGATTGTCAAACTTCGTTAATGAATACATGATATCAATTAATTCGGAAGCATATGACTGGGTTACCCGAATGAAGAAATGCACGGACGACCATGTGGAAACTATGATTGTCCAGTCCTCAATGCTTCATATTTCGGCGCCAAGCGCGTGGGTTGTCTCTCTGAACAAAGGCTATTCTTATATACTGTGACGAGGTGGCATCGTCCACGCTCGTCGCAGTGCGAATATTAGGGAGATAGGCCATCTATCGCTACTCTATCATAGGGAATAGGTGAATTAGTGACGAGTATGCGGCATCTATGGGCTCTTTGCCTTAACGCGTAGCCACATATTACGCGATAGACTCGGTGCCGGCGGCGCGCGCCTATGATTGTCACTACGACAATCAATACACGGTCGATATTGCACTTGGCCCCATTAAGATTGCATTGACACCGCAGGGGTCAAGTGCACTATTAGAATTGGGAACATCCGGGTTCTTCCCGGATGTGAAAATCACTTGCGGATTGACTACCATTGAGTGACGACGTATATTGGAAAAACTTGCGGATCGACTACCATTGAGTAACGACGTATATTGTGAAAACCTGTGGATAGACTGTAGTCAAGAAACGACGTACATGTGAGAGCATCTATACTGCGACGAAAGTGAATCATAGAAAGTGAATATTACGACGACTTGGCTATTTCCTGAAATGACTGTGATTATTGGAATTGGATTGTTTGACGAGTAAATTGGAAATTGGTGACGACCCGGCTATCCTGCGATTGAGATAAAACGTGACTTGTGAATAATTGGCGACGACATTGGCGACTCAACGAAGTAATACAACGACTTGGCGATCGACCCGGCAATACCCCTTGGACACGGCTGAAACTACCTGGCACTTCCTTGGTTCGACAAGACGCTTGAGGAAAGAATTGAACAGCTAGAGAGCATGAGTTTTTGCCGGCGGTGTCCACGACTTTTCCTATAATCAAGAATTTGCGACTATAAGTATCGCGTCGCGTGGCTACGCGGGTCCCATATTGTTGAGTTCCTAATTCAATATTATTTATTGTTCAATTTCACTCAATTGGGTGATTGTAAATCCCAATCGCGGTCGGGTCATTGTCAATTAATAGAGTCAGTATCAGGAATTCTGTTCGTATCGTGAATTTGCCTCATTTATGTTTGCAAGAAATAGGTTGTAAACCTATCACTATTACCCAGGGTTCAAGTTGTATTCCCCTTTCCTTGCGATAGAGTGGCGAAAGATTCTTTATAGAAATAATCGATTGATCGATTATTTGTCATAATTATAAAAGAAGACGATATTGGGAAGTTGGCAGGCGTTATTGAGTTTGGCGAGAAACGCGCCATACAAGTAGAATTTCAGCGTAGATCTGGCAGCAAGCGCGCCAAATTGTATCAACACTATTTTCCGAATCTTTGCTTGGGGAATCGTTTCCTTATTGTATTATTTTATTGACTCATTGTTTACGCTACTTAATAACATTTATAATAAACCCATCATTCATTATTAGAACTGAAATTCTCGCTTCCTGATTATTTACGAGTTATCTTCATATTTGTATTGTTGTTCGCCACTTTACTTGTATTTTCAATAGGAGAGAAAGAAGGGGAATTTACGTGCGATATTGGATTCTCGAATCCCAGGTTTTGGGAATCCACGAAGTAAGATCGAGAACAACCTGAGTGGCATCTCTTACTTCCAATCAAGGAAGACCAAATACACTACCACTAATTAACGCCTCCCTATTCACCCCTAGAAAGGTGATAATAGGGAGAGAATGATATTCAAATATTATTGATTGGCAAATTTCACCCGCGGCCAACGTTACAGTACACAGCGAGCGGTTCAGCAGACTGTACGATGGTGCGTTAGTTTGTCACCACGAACTGACTTGCCTATTGTCAAACTATGTGCAAAAAGAAAGAAAACAACGTTCGCATGAAGACTAATGAACGAAAGACGTTGCCCAATACTTTGCTGGTATTTTCGAATTAGACACTAGGTTCCATGCATCAAAAATATGATAAATGCGAAATGAAAACTTCCCATTTGTATGAAGTGTAATATAGTTTCATCCGGAGTTTGACGCCGGGAACAATTCAAGTATGAGCAGAGTAGACTTAGTGAATCAGATTGGAATCAAGATAAAAGTCTCTCGATGAAAAAACGATTGTTTTTTCCCCGAAGATATTGTATTATACCTTGCACGCGGCATAATGACGGAGCATAGTTTTGTCATAACGATAGACTTCAGTATCGATACATTCACGGCATGGAGAAATACTCTAACATAGACAAATATTCCCATTTGATACTAAGCAAAAAATGCTTCAGAACGAAATCTACATTATGGATTTTTCGGATGGGTGCAGATTCCAATTTATTGCGCCCTCAAAGAATGCTTTGTCGCGAGCGATATTTCTAGTGAAGGTACACTTTGAGGACTATCAAATGATTTGATCGTTCACGAACACTTTACTTTGAGAAACATGTATATGAGGAATTGACCTCAGGACCGGGAATGTACACTATACAGAGTGGGCCTCAACTCGAGGACATGAAGTAAGTGACGTTATAGAGAAAAATGGAATGAAAGTAATTACTAGCGTTTGAATCATTGTCCTATCTTGATTCCTGAATTTGTTATAACTTTTTGTAAATTGGCCAATGGCAACGGTTGTTTGCTATTTATCCTTGTTACGTGATGTGGTTGAGCACCCCCCGTAATAATGGTGATATTATATCTATAACTCCCTTTGCTTTTCGCTCCACAGCATTATCTGTATATGGAATTGTCGGATTTCCAAGAAGGTATAACAAATTCAGGAATCAAGAAAGGAAAATGATTCGAACGCCATTATTGAAGTGATAACTTCTTATGGGAAGGTAAACTGTTTTGTAACGGAACGCGTAACGGCGCCAGTCTGTCTGGCTCCTGTTTCCTTTACGCATACGGCAGCGACAAGCAGGCCCCTCTTCTCTCGTTCTAACCCACAGTGTTAGCCGTATGTCGGACAGACGGTTCTTTTTCTTCCCTCTTCATGACGCAGTGTTCCAGGGAACGGCAATGTAAATACCAAAAAAAATCGATCACAAACATTAATGTTCTCTTAGAAAATTATCAACAGTCGGGGAATGGATGTATATCGCTCTTTCCTAGTGTTTAGTGTGCGATAGACATATACTTTTTACAGTGAGTGTATAATCTCAAACTAATACTCCTTTGAATGTGATTATGAAAAATTCAATGAACAATTAGAAGATGATTAACGAAAGCTATGTGTTAAGGAGTTGTACTACTAAATTTCCCGCGCTGCTCACACATCACAGTGAGACCACCCGGGGCGCTACACATCATTCATATTCAACATGTACTTCCGGAGGAACATCTAGAATGTTCCGGATATTTCTTCCGGACCGCATGGCGACGCTCGTCGCTTGAGTTTAGTTGGGATGTTCGGGGGTGCAATTTTCTCAATTCCCAAGTTATTTTTCGTGTATCGTCATGTGGATTATATTGCCCATGATTTTTTGGAACGAAGTTCTTTAATGCGGCTTACGGGTAGAGTGAATTAGTAGAAATCGTCACGTAACAAAATGCAGTCTGCTGTGTTTGTATGTGTGCATGCAGTGGTGGTAGATCGTAAGTGTGACTTGTCCCACCACACGGCTATACCAATGGCAGATAGCCGATGCGGGTTATTCTTCATTGGTTTGGCCGCGTGGTGGGGAAGATCACATTCACGATCTTCCATCACTTTGTGCGTGTTCGAACCTACCACAAGCAAGTGAGCACACGGGCAAACGACTGCGCAGCCGGGTGCGCAACTCTCTCTTTCTATCTCTCTTCCTTTGAGTCCCTGCCTCTTTTCATCGTGTAATCTCAAACAGGCTTGCACGGACACCGGGAAACTTTGCGAGGACGCATTTGTAATTTATGATCTTGTGTTGAATTATACGGGAGAATTGTTTTTTATTATTGTAGTTAAGTTGTGAAGAATGGATACTGCAGCAAATGTGCATAATGCCAATTCAGAAAAATAAGTTGATGAAATTGTATAACTTCATACAAGTGTTTACTCACTACATTAGTTCATTGTACGTGTGATTTGAGTGATCACTACTCATTTTACTACTTAATTCATGAAGAAACAATAGTGGAACCATCGGTTCACACTCCAATGAAGTATGGAAAGCGCAAACGTTGAAGTGGAGATAAAAAAATACAAAACGCGAATGCTCAGTGTCAACAACATTACC
This sequence comes from Meteorus sp. PSUC_FEM 10030008, assembly GCA_018881525.1. Lineage (NCBI taxonomy): Eukaryota > Metazoa > Arthropoda > Insecta > Hymenoptera > Braconidae > Meteorus > Meteorus sp. PSUC_FEM 10030008. Next base: position 8,566 of record JABMBR010006262.1, read on the forward strand.
GGAAAAATCAAAGGAAAACGCAAAAAAGTGAAACGTTGAACATGAGTCTTGCAAGGTATTATATGGGGCATTCCACGCCAAATCGGTCGGTTCCAAAAATTTGAATTTCTGATTTTCTTCATTTTTTTGTATTCTTCAGTACCCTCTAAAAGAGGTTTTCTGGTGAATTTTGAAACTTTTTTGATGACTGGTTCAGAATATATCGGATTTTCAAGAAACCGGCTTTTCTTTATTGTTTTTTTGCTTGTAACTCCTCAATAATGATCGGAACCAAAAATTATTTTTTTATAATTTTTGTGATCAAATGCAATTTCCAGAAAAAAATATGAGGAAAATATTCGAACTGTTTTTAATCGCGATTTTTTTAATTCAAAGTTTCGAATTGTGTTTTCAAAATTGTGTGTATCCTTAGATTTTTTTGATAATTTTTTATTCTGAACTTCTACCCATCCTTCAACTTTTAAGCCCAGTCCGGTAATGGGCCTCACATAATCACTATTTTTTATCGATTTTTACAAGTTGAAATACTTGTTTTCCGCTGTAAATCACTACCAGTACCGATTTCTTACACACTGTACTCCCTTTGCACTAATAGTAAATTGATAGTTATATATTTCTGCCCCAAATAGGAATTTCAAAGAAATAAAGGAAGGCTTATTTTATTTACGAGTAATTATTAACTAACTTTTCCATTTATTTTCCATTTTCCTAAAAACCGTTCCAAAATCATACTGTCTATTCTTCTAGCTGTGGAAAGTATATTTTCACTCATTCAAATCTCCGTGTCTCTAAAAGTCTCAGTTCATTTTAAAAAGAGTCGCACAGGTTGATAATTTGCTCACAAGGTGGCTGATGTTACCTTTATACCGGTAGTTTTTTTTTCGCCGATATATACAGCTTCTCTATCCTTATCATAAACTCGGTCACTGGATCTGGTTCCAAATCAGGAATTTTCAAGTGTCGCAATCCATCAAACTTGGAAAATCACATCGCAAAAAAGGGATTAAGGCTTGCTTCGAAAAGACTTCAACATCAATAAAATTTGAACTGTTTCGATTATTTATGTGCACCTTGCAGAAAACGAATGAGTTCGATAAAATTTTTATCAAATGTTTCAAGCAGTGACAGTGATATAAATGCAAGTGAATACGATGCCGAAAATAACGAAGATAACAATGGTGTTACTATCGAGAATGATATTGTTGATGATAGCAATATTGTGGCAAGTAGTTCTGACACTAGAACTGAGAACTGTCTGACATCTGTGTCAGTATCCACTCATTACTGTTCTTCAGGTTTGATTTTTTTCTACCGAAATTTTTGACACTACTCTTGAAAATACTAATCAGGTCTCTTTTTAAGGGTTGAGGTCACTGTCAGGTGAAGAAATCACTCGTACCTTATCTGAGTTGAGTATTGATACTCAATTACCTGTAATCAATCAAGTTTTGCTATTATTAAATATAACGCCGTTGCATCAATACGCAACAAACGATTCAACTTATTTGAGTAGCAAATATAATGAAATTTGCTCTTCATTTGCAAAACTATTAAGCCTAGATAACGGATTTAACCACTACGAGAATTTACTCAATTATCAGAAAATTCTCGAAAATCTGAAAACTAAATTTGACGATGAAACAACTACTCGAACTGAAATATTACAAATATTGGCACTTTCACCTTCTGATTGAAGCATTCAAATGATTTGTGATGTTATGGGTGCTACAAAGCATATGGCAATAGTGTCAAAACAACTGAAGGAAAATAGAGGGATTTTGTCGATGCCCGAGAGGAAAAAAGGCAAAGTATTTAAGTATTTCATCACAATAAGATTTTTCTGTCAATCATTAAATACAATGTATTTGCCTTCAGGACGGTCCTTATCTGATGAAATTAGAGCCAAGGTTATAGAACTTCATCAAAGTGACGATATCAGCGTAAATTTACCCGGCAAAAAAGATTTTGTTTCTGTTAGAAGAGACAAAGGTCGAAGAGAGCATGTACAGAAAAAACTCATCCTATGTCATTTGAAAGAATTGTATCAAACTTTCAAAGAACAACATCCAAATGAACTGATTGGGTTTTCTAGTTTTGCATCATTGAGACCCGTGCATTGCGTTCTTGCCGGATCTGGTGGTAGCCATACTGTTTGCGTATGTGCTATAACGCAAATTTCCTGTACCTGATAATCGCTTTGATCTGTACCATTTACTGTACCGCGATTATGCCTGTATCGTACTTGCTCTATCTGCCTGATGATAGGGCAAGTAGCGTTATACTTCGGCCATCTCTCACTAATGCTTCTACC
>JABMBR010006263.1:0-10871 GCA_018881525.1 Meteorus sp. PSUC_FEM 10030008
TATATTAAACAAAGGTCGAGGTTGACCGAAGTTATAAATATGTGTGAATGTGCATGGATGTGCAATACATGCACCAAGTGGATGCTAGTCAATCCAACAGACTTGGTTTTGATGTAGCAAGATTGTTCGATAATTTTCTATATTTTCGTACAAAGCTTGAATCGTGAATGCATCAATATTGAATACTTTCTCGTACATAGTCGATGCAAAAGACTGCTGGATGTCTACACTGGTTTAGTGGCAAGATGTCGATACACCTATCAAAAAGTCGGAGATGAGTGATCGACAACGGCGCGTAAACTCAAGTTGAAAGAGCATCTGATGATGAGGTATGACAGGATAAAAGCAAAGTTAGTGAATGCGTGCTTTATAAAAAATTTAAAAACAAATTTGTATTGAATCGTTCCTTTTTTGTTTGTTTTACTCTCCTGTTTTTTTGATTTTGTTGCAGAATATGTAGTAGGATGTGGGTCATGAAGTTTATCTTATTTATCCATTGCGAAGTAGAGGAGCATAGTTAACATCTATTCAGCCACAAAGTGCTCTTGTGTCTCCACTTGAACTCGGATGATTTTATGCAAACTTTTGTTCTATCTTTCCCCATAATTCTTTGTATCTTTTGTCATACGGATTATCTCTTACCACGTTATTTTTCCTCTCACTTCTCCTCCATCTGCCATTCATTTTCTTCTCCCTTTCACATTTTCTCTCATCTGGTTTCATTAATTTTTGAGATAATACGAAAGCGTGTGCGCAACTGAGAGAGGAAAATTGATGAGTCGGTAATCCAATTTAATGCAGAATATTTCGTCGCAATATCAGCCGATGTATTTTAATAAATTTACATAGAAATTACAGATGAAACGAGGAGGATATTCAAAAAGTAGATTGTAATAATTGAATTGGCTATTGCCACAGAAGTTTATCCTACATTCCAATATATTTCACACCAATTATTTCTCAATCTCATATTTCTTTTTATTTCCATTAACACAATATTTGATTATTGAATCGTATCAATCCATTCCGGTATTAACAATCGAGAATGTAATTTGTCCACACTCATACAAGAGACAAATTCTGAGGAAAAATCATGAAAAATCGTTTTGCACATTGCAAAATAAAAAAAAATTCTCAATATAGAAGAATGCAAGAAAATGTAATCTCATGCAAGAGTTAAGTTATTTATTGAACTGTATACATCAAGTAGCGAAAGGATATGGAGGTACCCACAATCCCACGCATATTGCACGTGCGTTCCCAAGCGTCCGTGAACATTGTCAGACCAATAATGCATTTTTCCCCTTGGTGGAAAAGTTACTATATGTAAAAGATGAAAAAAAAGACAGAAAGTATAATAAAAAAAAAAGAGGAACAAGGAATAACGAGAAAGAAGAAGAGATACGGAGTAGAGATCTTACAAGAGACTATGTTCGGTCCGGATTTTGTCGTTTAAAATGCATAGAGTTCATAACTTATTCGCGCGGTTGGTTTGTCGCTATATAGTATTGTTGCTGCCCGCGCGTCGGTGAATCTCATGCGCGTGACTCTTGTATTACCCCTCACTATATTCCTCTTCACTGTGCGCGCGTCTCAACCGTTCTCTCCTCTTACCAAACGACATATCACGCTACATACCACGATTTTTTTTATATCATCGCTGTGTCGAGCATTTGATATTTTCATTTGTGGCATTATAAATGCCAATTTTGAAGGTATGTCAACGGTCTCGAAGGAAAATGAATCTCCCGGTTTAATATTTAATTTGTTGCAATCTTATATTATTTATTTGATTATATTACATGAGAAATTGTCTTTTACATAGTGAAGTTAGGGAGAAGCCTTCGCAAGTGGTGTATAAAATTCAAATACAGTGTATCATGCGTATAGTTATAGGATTAGCCGAAGTTGGATGCGAAAGTATAAAGATAAATATATATTTTCGACGTTATAATTATCCCCATGAGAATGAAGTTAATATAAAGTTAGTTGAAATTAGTCATTGTATTAGCGCGTGCAAATATCATTAATGGAAATATATATGAACATCAATGGTGGAACTTGAGCGTGAATATCACGAGTAATTATATCACCAAATTCAATATTTGAATCGATTAATTCGACTCACTGTATATTTCTCTATATATCCCGCATTGCCCAGCGGGCTTGAGAGTAAAATGATACCGTGCAGGATCATGCACGTTTCGGTTAATACAGTTATCCAGTTTGTGCGAATTATAGACAACTGGATTGGCAAGAATCCCAATTTTTCATTTGATATCTAATTATCGTTAATTATTATTCAGCGTTATGCTTTTGCTATTATCTATTTCACACTTTTATTTCACCCTATAGTCATATATTTACGCGGGAAATAAAAAAATTTGTGAATAAAAAGTTTTATGGATGGATCATGCAGTGAAAAATGACACGCAAGAACTCATTGAATTATTACGGTACTGGGATTTTATATATATTTTTTTCAATGTCCCATCACGTCGCGCATAATATTTTAATTGAAGTCTCATAACCGACCTCTTCACACTCCCCTCACGTTTTGCATCCCACGCCTGACAATTAAGTCTCTTTTGCTTCAACACCATTTACCCGATAGTCACAACCATTTCCCATCGATTCTATTTCTCTCATCTGTCACGTCACAGCAGTCTTCATAAAAGTCGGATTAATTCCAAATTGAATTGAGAGATTGACTGAAGATGATAGAAGAATAAAAATTGGAAATGACTATCAGCCACGGCTATTCAATCGCTGATGAAATATCTCACAGTTTTGTTCATATACTGCGATTTCAATTATTCATACACATCCATTACTCATTCGATGAATGAGATAGTGAATAAAATAAAACATTGTTATTTACTCCAGCGATTTTCAAAACTCGTCATTCATTTTTTTGATTTTTTCATCTCTTGAAATTTCAATTTTCCCAAGTTCGCATGTTCTGAATGGAATAAAAAAAAAACGAAGAAATTGAATGACGAATAAAAAGAAGCAGAAGGATATTGTTCGGAATTTCGTTGCGATCATGAACATTGTGTAACCTTCTGTTCAATAATTTCAATTCTTCCCATCATGCATCGATTCCCAATCAATCTAAATTAATATTGATTTAATATTACACAGATGTATTTCATTGTTCATTCCCTACCACACGTTCATCAAATGGGCATTGCAAAATAAACGAGCTATCCCGGATGACGATATTCACCAGAGTCACGAGGGATTCGTGACGCACGACTTGTGATGTTAAACCAGGGACGAACGTGGACGATCATAAACTTGGTGGATGTAAAGGGATCAAGATCGAGTACAGTACTCATAGTGAATACATAGTATGGCGAGTGCAGGTGTACCAAATTTTATGTTGCTGCATGACTGCATCGCCTAAGTTATATATAGATTGTCGTGAACAGAACAGCATTGAGGGTGTTCGAGAGAAATAAAAATATCATATCTGAATTTGTACATACGTGAGTACCTCGTGCCGCACATTTTTCTAATTGTTCGGTGTGATCCTGATGATTCAATCACACCTGCAATACCCAGCCAAGTACAAACATTTTAATTATTTCAAATAAAGTATTTCAACACATCTGCGAATAAATTATTTCTCCAATTGAAACTTTTCCAGTTTATTTCGACTCCTCGAAGAAAAAAAAAAAAGAATCGGAAAATGAAAAGGAATAAACGAAACGCAGAAGAAAACTCTGACGCTTTGACGTTGGTGCAAACCATCGATTTTTCTTCTTGCATTTTCGTTCAACGTCTGAGGCAAACTCATCTACGCTTGTGGAACCATATATACTTTCCCATTCACACATGTATATCTTTATGTATATATACTTAAACACTCTGGTTCTCTCTTCTTTTTCTCCACCAAACGATGTCGGAGTCTGGCTAAGTTTTTCAAACGCTCCGCAATACTTTTTCAACGTCAAGTAACATCCACAAGTAATTTTCAACCCAACAAATGGACAACGTAAAAATTTCAGCATCATTGTTCTCACATTTTTCTACAAAAATATATATTTTTCTATTATTGGGATAAAATGTTGGCTTTGAGTGATGGATTGAACTGGTGGAAGCTCTCTACCGTCCTTATATTTACGATGTCTTAAATCCCATCCAACGTAATTGGTGTTCGTTGGTGGGGTATATTTACAGGCTTTACAGGTGATGGTGATGCGCGCAAACAACATCACCAACAGCATCGCATGTGATGCAACTGTGTAAGTACTGTGAGCAGTCTACAGAGTCTTAGGACACACCAGTGCCTCTCCATGCTTCAATGAATATACGTACACGCGCCCGAGAATGATTTAATAATGTGAGCGGTATTAGCCAGCCTGAGAAACGTAAGCGGGGATAATCCTTTTAACCAGTTGTCTGGCAACCCCTTCAACCCTAAAACCCGGGCGACAACTAATTCCCGACAGATATTGCTTACCGGGGTGATGACTCGTTGCCATTGCTATTTCACACTATCTATACACATTCAACGTTTACACACCCTCTTTACACCCTCTTACAATATATATACGCGCATTTAAACTCGTTTCTGTTATCTATGCAACGTGTACACAGTGAATATATTCATTCATCATACATTTGGACCAAAATGATATTGTGAAATATTGACAAGGGGTGTAAATGAATATAATGAAAGCACAGAAATATTTTTTGACACTTGCACTGACATATGAAATATCAATCAATACATCACGTCTCAATTTACATCAGTCATGATGCACAATTTCATCAGCTATAAATTGTGAGGGGTGTAATTTTTTGGTCGAGTGAATGAATATTTATGTAATTTCGATGGGATTTTATAATTGAATTAATTGACGTATCTGCTAAATTCGATGTCATGTAATGAGGGAAAAGCGTGAATTTGGAGAATGCACATTGAAGAGACTTTGTTTGATGCTGTCGACCCTGATAAAAGTTTTGGATGTTATGTATCTACGTATATCAACTGTTGTAGGAATTTAATGCTGACGTACTTCATTGCATTGTCACATTAAATGTTATAATGTATAAAAGTTATTCAATTTAGCAGAAATCCTGGCACGAAAGATTGTATTGTGACAAGCGAGAAAGACAGTTTTCACAAGATTGCAACAATGAGCGCGTATCCACAACTCGTTGTGCATTATCTCATGCCCTTCTGGGCTTTATATATTTAAGACAACAAGAACTCGCAAAGCGTCGCAACGTTATAATGCACCTGGTGTAGAATATACCGAGTTTACGATCCTATAAACCGAAAATGAACCTTAATATAAGAATGTTATATATTATATGGATTTTTCATAAATTTAAGGATAGCTCTGCACAACGTAATCTGTATATACCTCGTCATCGTCTACTTCGTCTTTCGTCATCGTCGTCGTCATTTCATCCATATGTGTTCAAACATTACCGCCATGAAACTTTACATCGTAAAAAATAAAGAAATTTTTTTTCCATGCGTGATCATAAATTTTTGTAGACATTTTACTGGATAAAATTAATCACATGAAATTCATTTTCACATATTCACAAAATTTGATATTACAGATTAATTCATGTATATTAAAACATATTACAACGGTGAATTTTTTATTTTTCTTTTCTAAATAAAACCCCGCCAATTTCCATATAATTATATTTATTACTCGGCAACATTACATACCTGTTATTCAATGAAAATTGGAAATGTTCGTGATTTACTACACAGAATGCGAATATCAAGAAATAAATATACGCAATAAATTGTAGCCGCCAACAATCGTGACTCAAGCGTATGAAGGCTTTCGCTCAAGCACCCCCCGGACATTAAATTACATACACATATATACGCATATCTTTGTATCCATGAAAATGGTTGGAGGGTGCCACACGAAATGCGCGCCTTTCTCCCGCGAGCCGTAAAATTTCGCGAGATTAAAAATGCAGAAATATATAGGCAGACGTATACACAGTATGAGTAGACGTGAATATATATACAATGAATGAGGTATAGGTGGAAGGAAGGGATGGTGAATTTTCGCCTCAGCCTCAAAATGTGCGGTTCTCCTGCACATTCCTCATAAATTTATTTATTATTATTATTTTTTTTTCCTCTAATTCACTCCCCTATATACCGCATCCCAACTCAGGGATTTTTTTTTGTGCGAGGGAATGAAGAGTAGGCGGACAACACCCCGTAGCGGGTTTATTAACGCACATTGCTTGCGTTCCAGCGTGACCCTAAAATTTTCCATGCAATTTGCCTGATTTGTATTTCAGGAATGAGCGTTATGTAATATAAACATTTATTATATGTTTTATGCTCACACGTATACTCACACGTATGTGAATGTTAGTACTTGACCCTCCAATACGTTGCATGCATATGAGGCTATTGTTGTATTTCTTGTTTATCCTAATTGAAACATAAAAAATTCATTTGATTATTGAGGTTATTGTTGAGTGAGTTGCACAATCAGATGGTTGGTATTATAATCATGTTGCATCATCAAATGTTAATTGTCCATTGATTGCATCAGAATTGGTTACAAAATTAATACTCAATTGTTACACATCTTCCTATTGGCTTAATTGATCATTAACGTTTGGCTCGTTATGGATATTTGTATCAATTTTCCATGGAGGTACTCAGTAGGTCAATTGCGCAGGATTCTATAACAATCAGAAAAGATTTAAATTGGTCATATGACCTTCACATAGTGAATTGATATCGGTTACCAATTTTTACACATGAAGAAACCCACAGAACTCATTAAGTGCAGAGCTCTCGCCATATTTTTCGAAATTCTGTGTAGTGAATGCAAGTTGTTGTTAGCGATCATTAGAAATGAAAATCTTACAGTGATGACCCGCAGTGTTCCGTATGAAATTGGAAAATATTGAGGTCATGGATTCTCACGATTGCAGATGAACCAAATATTTGAATAATTAGTGTTTTCTTTCCAACTCCTTTTTCCTCATCCTTACTCTCTGTTAAAATTCGCAAAATTTTCTATCTCACGTCATACTAAAAAATTGACGATCAACAATTTTTATCTCTCTTCAAAAAAATGAACAAATATTCATTGGAATTAACATCAACAGGGTGCTTTTTGCAAAGGATCAAGACCATCTGCTCACCACAAGCATTTCCAATGTTTGAACTCTCATTATATGTCAGCAAATAACCCAAATACTTATCATCACTGTTTGATCCGTTGACCCAGCGCAATTTTAGTCCCGGTATTAAGTGAAATCATGGATGAGTTGGAAGTGAGGTAGTATGAGCATACAATGCTCCTATTTATAGTATGCAGCTTGAATACGGGGGTGGTATCAAGGGGAATTCAATTAGCGCGCTATTATCTATACGTGTGGGGAAATGAAATTATACGGTTTACTGTTCGCCATCGTAACCAAGCCACAATTTGACGATGAATGCTGGTGATAGAGCATGCAATCGCCTTTCAATTGAGAGAGGATATTGTAAATATTTTAATGACAAAAATAACAGTGAAACAATATTCATCAGTTATTATGAAATATTTAGATTGCATGTTCGATTAATTCTCGATAGTACGCTCGATCGCTGCGTTAAAAATCATTCATCACACGTGGAGACCTTCAGAATCCTGCTTTATCATTTCCAATATGTCGTGTTCATATTATACAGCAATAATACGAAAATTCACTCCATCATTTATCATATATTGTGATATTCATGTACTAGGCAAGTCGATTACTGGATATATTCTAATCTCTAGAGGAGCCTAATGACTATAATGACGAGGCATTGATTCCCATGTGAGCAAGATGATAGGCGAGTAATTCAGTGAATACAAGGCAGTTGCATGCATACTGTAGCTTGACCATCCCTTTACTTGAATGCGATTATGCATTATTATGTATTGTGTGTGTACGATAATTGAGGATCACATATGTTAATTAATCTTCGAGTGAAAATAATTGTAGACCTATATCTAGATAACCAGATATTCCCATTATTAATTCAACAGATGATGAAACAAGACTTCTTTAATCAAAGAATCATGTCAAAAATTCTGTGAATTTTCTCTCGGTTTCTGAAACACATTTTTCATGCAACAAAAGAAACCACCAAAGGAAACAGCGTGACATTTGATTTATTTCTCATTCTCGTATGTTCATTGTAGAATGTCGCATTATTTTCGGTTAAATTTGTTTATTTAGTGTGTTACCACTTAATTGTCCAGAGCGAATTGTTCATGAAAGGATTAATGAGTGTCCACAGCATGTACGGAAATGGAATCCAAGAGAAGTGCAACTAGACCATGTGTAAAATGTCGTGGGGTCAGCGTAATTCTCTAAATACGCCCAGTCTGTCGCGATGCTGTTTCTACTAACGAATAGGTATACACACAATCTGGTTAACGACAGAGAGTTTGTGGGCATCAAATGTTCAGTACAGCACAAGCAGCAATAGTAGTGAATAACTATACGGTAACATCAGCAAACGAAGCAGATATGGAGCGTGTGGGGGGTTAAGAGAAAATAGAGATGGGTATAGATTAAGTGAGGTAGTTACAGTGAGAGAGACCGTGGTGGTGAATTGTGAGAGGGAGTCCGAATGTAGAGAATGAGGCAAAGGGTGCAGGCACGCGAGTTGATGAAGACAGAACAAGCAGACACATTCAGTTGGCCATGTTGGTCAGCAGTTCAACGTTCATGATCTCATTAAATTCTATCGCTGTCCGATTTATTCAACGTAATTGATTTCATCGAGTTAGATTATCGAATATTTTAATATTGACCACTCAGATGTTTTTTCTTATATTCCACACAAATTCATTCAACAATGTTCGACAAGTGAATGGAAGGATAAAACTCTCATTTATCTGTATGAAAAATAGAATGGGGAACAAATGGATAAAACTCATGTTTTCTTCAAAAAATGATCCAACAGATTATTCTTGGACACTTTCTCCATTATATTTCCATTGATCTCTTGTTCTATTCTTCACTTTGTTCGGATAAATTTATAACACAACGTTATTTATTCCCAACTACCTGCTTGTAATTTTGATTTATTGTTTTTTATATTTTTGATATACATGTCACAATATTTGAATCGATACGACATATTCGCAATGGGACATTCATCAAAATACCCTGAAACGCTTTCAATATTTCGACACGACTATTCCTTTGTTGAATTCATTGCACAAATATCACATAGCTCAAATTTTGTCAGTCCTGTGTATTGTCCCTGCCACAAAATATCGAGATTCTAAATGGAAATTTCATTTCAACATTAACATCAAAAATATTTCTGCCAATCTTATAATTCTTTCACTAAAGGAAAAAAGCCAAGCGACCTGAATAATTATTCTCCATGAGATAATTCTCAGAATCACTGAACATTCAATATTCCAATCCTCAATACGAAAATCTAATTCAATTCAGAATAATGTGGTATACGAAGCGACATAAATACCGCAGTTTACTTGATAACCATTCATAAGTACGAGCAATGAACCACCAAAGGCATTCTCAAGGAGAATTGAGGCATTGAAATATCGCCATACTCACTTCAACCGCAGTGTAAAGATGTGGAATATATATATATATATAAAATAGGTTTATATATAGAGCGAGCATTGCAGTGAACGATAAAACTCATCAGGCATGTAGATACCAATAAAGCGAATTCTGGCGCGGTCTGAGCATCTCGGGGGAGCGCTGTGAACGTCCGATTGCGAACAATTCGCGGTATTCCGTCGCCTCTCACCCGCCCGTCCTCATATCCCCCATTCGTATTAAGGGGGATACCATTGCTGAGTACAGACGGCCAACGCGCATCGAAAACGTAAGGGTTTCAGCCGCGCACCGTTGTGCCAAGTGCCTTCCAACTTGCATCCTATCCATGTATATAATAGATCCACAGTAGCAAAGAGGGCGCAATAACATACCACACCGCTTTCCCTTTTGCTTTACACACTCGAGCACAAATAATGGAGACTCTCGTGACTATCAAATGATTAACGTAGCAATAACGATTATTTATAGGTCTAAAACAATGTTTCGCCACTGTCCAGCCGCGTAAACGCGCGACTACCCCAACCCTACAGTTACCCAAGCGTTATACGCTGCCTCGAGACACGACATCCCCCTAAATATTATGTATATGTATATAGCTCGTGTGTCGCGACACTGGGGATAGAGGACCTGGCTGATTCAGCAGTTAACGCGCAAATCCCTCATTCTCTTTGGTGAGACCTTTATCCTTTCTACTTTCCGCATAGTTATACGCAAAAGCGAACTCTCATAGCATGTTATATTCAACGTGAAAAAAAACCAACGCGAAAAAACGAAAAAGAATTACGAAATTGTCGACCCGACAATCCTAGTCCCGTATTTTTAATTAATTAGGGTGTTAACGCGCGAGACGAGTTCACCCTTTTATCGTGAGAGAGCTGATGGAAAATAGAATGAAGAAAAAAAGATGCGCAATCTTGAATATTTTCATACCAGACATTTATTACACTGAGATTTTTCAGTTTGTTGTTTGAATAATATTCAATTGGTGAAGAAAATTATATAGAAGGATAAGAAACATTGGTTTTGTGTATATTCACGACGCGATTATACAATGTTATTCATGGAAAAGAGAGTGAGGTCGATAGGAAAATCTGTAGAGCAAACAAAGCAGAAAAAGAATAATACTTACGACTATGGAGTGAAGTGAAAAAGTTTTTTCCCTCTGCTTATCAACGTGCTTCATGATAATGGCATAGGAATTCTATCTTGGACGATTCCTTTTCCCCCGGAACTTTTTCCTTAATATATATCTTCACTGTTCCGATTCATATATATATATA
>JABMBR010006264.1:0-10865 GCA_018881525.1 Meteorus sp. PSUC_FEM 10030008
ATAAATATATATAATACGCGCAACACACGAAAGAATAGAAATAGAAAAATAGAGAAAAAGAGAATTAGAAAAATGGTAAACCTATGGATAAATGTCGCAACGATGTTTCACTAATTTTCCACAAAATTCGACGAAATTCAACAACTGTAACTCATGGGTCCACTCATACCAGGACATCCGCCTTCTTGATGTTTAGTAAGCAACGACATTCTACTAAATGTTTTGCTGCACGAGCTGCACGAATATTTTTTAACATCGCTATGTGTTTGCAAATGTGCTCGCAAATTACTGCGATCAGCAAACGCGCGATTGCAATGTTGACAACTGAAGGGTTTTTCACCAGTGTGAGTGCGAATGTGTCCTTGTAATAGCCACGGCCTGGAAAAAGCTTTGCCACAAAGATGACACTTGCACGGCAACGTGTGTGTTCGAATGTGCATTTTTAATGCACCAAGACTGACGTAAACTTTTTCGCAATATTTGCAAGAGAAAGATTTTTTCGTTTGTCCTTCAGCCGCAGCACAATGGAACTGTTGATGTTTGGATAAACCGCTGTATGTGGAGTAGGATTTGCCACAATCCGGACATTGATAACGGGGTGATGTGGCAGAAGACGATGAAGATGATGAGGCAGTGGATGAAGCAGAATTGCCAATGGTGGTGTTGGCAGTGTCCATTTTCATTAGAATCGTTGGACCTGCTGAAGTGCTACCAGCTGAGGATCTTCCACTGTCACTTCCAGGTGATGATAAATCTTCAGGTGTAACTGGCGGTGGTGATCTCAATGATCCATAACCAAATGAACTGGTTGGTGACAGTGTACAATGATCAGGACTAGTTGGAGCTGTCCAATAAGTTCTAGCAATTGGTCTTTGAATTGTTGGACAAGTCAAAGCAGAATGTGGTGGCGGTGGAGATACCGATCCGTGATGTTCTGGTGATGAGTGTGGATACGATGGTAATGGATACGATGGATAGAGTTCAGCGCCCGGATGATGATGTGGAAAACGATAAGCCGCTGGATATGGTAAATAATGTGGTGGATAAAGTGGCGCTGATCTTGTCCATGCTGGTGTCGCGTATTGTGCAACAGGTTCAATTGGTGTATTGAGATTCAGCGGTTCCAATGGTGATTTAGTTGGTATATAGTGAATTTGTTGTGGTGCTGTTGCTATTGATCCACCGTCATGTTGAATCACTTCCACACGTTCTTTCTTCACCATTTGATGAACTGGTGCTATTCCTATTGGTGGTGTGTGTGGCTTTGTTGGATACATGTGATGATGTGACACTGCTTGGAGTCCATTTGAATGAATTATTGATGTTGATGATGATTGGTGACAGATTGATGATGGCGATGGTGATGATAATTGAGGTGATGGTGATCTTGAAATTGAATTTGTTGAGACACGTTGTTTTTCAGCGGTTTTACTCAAGTCTTCTGGTTTTGTACTGAGATTTTCTGGCTCGGGAATGTCGTCTGTCACAACGTCAATTATTTCATCTGTAACAATACAAAGATAACAAAAATTCTGTTAGAATTATTCAGTACAGAGTTTGTGAATTATTTACAGAGAATTTAGAAAGCGCTCGTGTTGATTGAAATGTGGATGTGAACCTTTTGAGTTCAAGGAAAACTTGAATGAAAAATTTATTGAAATTAATTACCTTTCACTGTTTCAGGAACTTCATCGTAGAGCATTACATGCACTGGTCGCTTTTTCAGCGGACAGTGACTGTAACTATTGTTTTTCTTAACGAAACTGCGCGGCATTTCGTCGACGAGCATTTTCAATTTCGTTACTTAACCGTCAACCAAAGATAAAGAAAAATACGTCCAATGTTTATTTCGTATTTTAAACGTTTTGCTCTTTCAATAAAATAAATTGAGTTGCCTCCCGGTAATCCAGGTATTGGGAGGACAACTTTCAACGATAAATATTTGATTAAATTCCAATAATTAAATAAAACCAAAATTTTTATCAACACTCACAACTTTCACACAATATTTATCGATAATTCAATGTTTAATTCAGTGTTCACAATCGCACTAAATGAACTGAGCAGTGCGACGATTGAAACACGAATGAGCACGCAAAGGAAATCGAAGGAGAACGTATAAAAAAAATTAAATATTCAAGTGAAGGACCCTACGATGTGTACGATTCGGCTGCTAGCCGGTCTCTAACTGGCAGGGGAATGCGCGCTATCTTATATAACCGCTAACCCCACTTTTAGTTTGCAGGTGGCCCGCACGTGCTGTCGAGCCAATGCAGGCCCAGGGGCCCCACATTGCGCGCCAATAGGGCGAGCACAAACGCGTGTTCTCCACCAATCGCGCGTCACGCATCTGTTTCATATCCCTCTCTTGCACTCACTGTTGAGCCGCCTGACATTCTATGTGTTGGTACACTACTAAGAAAATATCGCTCTCTATAATACTCTCACACTACAATCGCTCTCTCCATCTCGCTGTCCTTCTCCGTCCCCTTCCTATTCCCATCCACTCAACTTTCCGTCATTCTTTCGACTCTGTGTGTTGTTGCCGCTTATTCTATCTCATCTGTGTCTGAACCGTTTTTCTTAGTGAGAGTGTGACGATTGTTTGCTCATGTACGTCGCGTCAAACCCGTGTGGCAGATGCTGCTCTCTATACCACATTTATTATATTTATATCCACAGCTTTATGAATCCACAACGTGTTCTATCATGATTTGAACTCGTTTGAACTTGTTCAATATCTATCCGCAACGGACTTGTAAAAATCACAATTTTTCAAACCTCGTAACTACGTCGGGGATTGAAACACTCTCACCGTCATGCACATCATTTTAATATTTAGCTTTCAGTTCAATCAAAACTTTGATTCAAAATTCTTATGGGAAATAGCAACCACTCGTACATTCATCATACGAGACAAGGATAACGGGCAAATATCGAGAAAGTTTTCGTTGATGTAATTCGATTGATAATTGATCGAATATAATTGTTACAGATATGAATTTGAAGATAAAATCGTCGATATTTGCATGAAAGGGATGAAACCTTCACAATTTTTTCCATCCCTAAATTATTCACTTTGATACAAAACGAGGAAGTATTTTATTAGTTGACTTTTCTGCATGATGAGAATTTGTGTACAGTTGGCTCCATTTTCCCTTTCTCCAAACATTTGCCACTCCCACTCTCATATACACGCAGACGTGTACACACATGTGACTTTTATCTCAACAATATTCGTTCTCTGTCTCGCTTTTTCGATATATACAGATATATTATCCAATACTTTACCACTTCTACCACGTCTCGATGCTCCTGACATGTTTTCTCCCCCTTGACGCGACCCTCTGGTGTTCAATTCCAAACGTAACGGTCTTGTCGCGTGCCATGACATCGCCCACGCGTGCTGCCATCAACCTCCACATATACTTGCGCATATACACATAGATATACGTGTACATATACGTAAGAAACAGGAGAAAACATGCATCATCTTCTCTTGATTTATAAATTGAAAGTGGCGTTAATTTTATTCACTCTTTCCCTCATAAATTCTCTTTTCTTGTTTCAATTTCAATTCTATTCAATTGTTAGATTAATGTTTTCAGTAATTTGATTGACAATACGTCGCCAGATACACCAATTTGAATCTATAGAAATTATTTGGCCTTATCACTTGGTAGAATCTCTTGGTCGGTAATTGATCAAGTCTAGACAGGTCTCTACGTGACGTCACGTACTGTATTGTGAAGTATTTGGGGAATTATTTGTAACAGAAATTTTCAATTGTCCAGCTAGGAAATTCCCGCAATCAACACATTTTTCACAAATGATTATCCTTAAAATAACAGAAATCACTTTTGAGTAATTTATTAAGGCAGTAGACAACACAAATTCGTCTGGGAATGAATAAAATCTATTTCAATTCTTAAAATTAATAATGGATTACTCAACGGATTATTCTCTTTTAGACTTTCCTACCTGCCCAAATTCACAAAGTGAATTTAGAAAAATAGAATTCTTAATGAGAGAGATGAGAGTCGGGGATATCGTAATTTCCATTGGTTGGTTGACTATCACTCTATTGTTACAACAATATAAACTCTTGCCAGTATAAATTGTCAAAAACCTGCCTCAATTTTTTTGCGGTCCCGGTTTCTCCTGTATATTTTTCATATATTTAATCATATACAACTCGCATCTTTTCACCCTTCACAACTACCCCTTGCGCACCTTGTCGTCAAAAAGAGTGAAGAAAAAATGGGATTAGTTTGGCCGCAGTGCGACGCTGTGAAAAATGACGAGACATTTCTCGTTCTTTCAACGAATGTGACGTGTCAGGTATAAAGACAAGTTTGATCCTGTCTGTTTAGCGATGTACACAAGAGCACAGGTATAACCCTTCAATTCTTTATTCAACAAGTTGCATAATATCGCACAGGTTTTTCAATGAAATCATAATAAATATTCGTGTCCGTTAAACATTTAAAATATTTCAGTTGTCGAATTTCATATTCAAATAAATTTTTTATCCAATTAAAATCATTTCATAAATTATTGACAAGTGTTCTACCTACTTCTCATCATACACTGATAGAAAAAGTTATTTATTAATAATTAAATTTAATTAATAAAAAAGTTTGTGAACAGAATGGAGAGGGGGGAAACAAAGTTGATGAAATTTATTTCAGATAATACAAATCGTGTTTCATCTTGTCTGCCACCGGTCGGAAGGAAGCTGCGTTCATTTTTTGTGCCCCGTGCGCATAGGGGTCCTTGAGTAAAAAAGGGGGAGGGAGTAGCGTGAGGGTAATAGAAACACATGTGTGTATGAAAGAAATGAATGTGTAAGTATTTTTGTGTAATGGAGGTAAAAGTATTGGTAGGATGGCCATCACCTTTTCGAAACACCTGGCTACGTTACCGCTTGGATGCTTTATGCCACACACACCATATGTGTGAGCGCGTTGGGCCCCACCGGGACTAGTCGTGGACCCATTTTTAAGGGCCCCGGTGGTTATGCGCGCGCGCGCGCTTGTTCATTTATAAAGCTCCGGTGGGCATATGCGCGCGCGACTCCCGTTCAACGCGCCATGACTCAATGAAGGCCCAACTTTTCCCCTACTTTACCTTGGCACTGATATTGATGGTGGGGGAGAAGACGCGTTCGTGCACGAGCTATCGTTTCCACTGTTGTTATATCTGTATGTTGTATTGATCATCGTTAATGTAAGTCGAGACTTTTCAAAGCGCTCATTTAAATTCGCGTGCTCGTATTTCATTGCGGATTTTTTTCATCTTATTCTTCACATGACAAAGCATTCTTATCAACTTGTGGTTGTTCATGTTAGCCAATTGTGTTGCGAGAATTTTGCTAAGTAATTCTGTTCTTTTTTTTCACAATATCTGCAATTATCAGACAGTGAACGAAATAATTGGACAATTTGTATCAATAATGTATGAGAAAAGTAGATTAGATGAAATAATAAATTCAAATTGTTTGAAAATTGTTCAATTTCGCCATTTCCATCTCGTAACGGTCATTTAGTCCAAACGTGTTCGTACACGCAAACGCCCGCATATAAAAATTCACATCGTCAATTGCAACAAGGTAAAATGATGCGAATGATGAGTCAGATAAAACATCACTTACAAAAAATCCATCACAATGATAACATAAACACATTTTTCTTCCTGCTGATGAGAAAATGAGATAAAACTTTTATGACGTGTCATTTTCTCAAAGTCTACCAAGACACAATAGATGAGTAACATAAACAAACATTGCTCATTTAGCAGTTGGTGAAACTACTCGATCTTCACCATCATCGCATAATTCATCCAATGTCAAAGTCCTGAAAAATATTTGTTACCAACCATTTACTCAACTTTTCACTTCAGATGTTGACACTTTCTCTTGTCACAATGACCAACACATTTTCCGACCCCTAAACATCTCATTGCCACCATCACAATCTTACAAATGACTCACACAAATGAATCACTATGTACGAGAAAATAAAAAAAGAAAAAAAGTAGAAGAATTCATTTACAAATTTATCTTTGGTAAATTCATTTCCTCTTTTATGTTATTCATTCAGCAGAGTGTGCATCACGTTGCTCTCGTTATAATCTCTACCATTCCTTTCTTATCTCACGTACACAACTTCACATATATATATGTATATATTTAAGTATAAATACATGAGAAATATTTAATCACACAAGACGATTACGTGTCCTCGTCCTTCGACCATAAGATTTTAGACTTACTCAACGATATTTTTCACGTTTATTTAATCTGTCATTTCTCTCATCTCTCTTTCGCTTTTTTCAAGTTTTTCTTTTGAGATATATAAACGAGAATATATCCAATAAGTAAATACCTATGTGTCCACCTTATCATCTTCATATGTTTCCTTAGTTTATCACAAAAAGAAGAAAAATGTCAATAGTCTTTGGAGACTTAAAGTATTTTGTGTGGTTATTAATAATGTATGTACATATTTATACTATTTATGAAGATATGTGAATGTTGGAGAGGATGCAGTGACGGATTGTTTATCAATAACAGTTGATAATCAGGTTGGAAATGTATTTTTATACCTGCACGGACTTGTTCACGTTTTCGCTTGAGTTATTTTTCGAGGGATTTTTATTCTTTCTTCCCTTCTGTTTTTTTTTTTTTTTTTTCATGTACCGCACTTTTTTTTTCTTCTGCCAGACTTCGCGCATTGTTCCACATGTTACAGTTATTTTATACCTGATTGGGGTTGGATAGGGCTAGAATTAAGTCGTGAAATTGACGAGAAAAGTTGTTTATTATTCGTCCAAATTCGTTAGAAACTTTTTTTTTGCAGGTCTGTCACTCGTTGGGAAATTGTTTGATTCCCCTGTTCTTAGACTCATTCGGAAGTTCACAAAATGAGCTCCAAAATAGAATGTATGAAAATTATTCTGCGATCATAACTCGTGCAGTTAAATCGCGTTGAATATGCGTCGGATTTAGTCGTGGATCACGAATCGATAATTGACAGGTTCAAACACGTTTCGTCGTATCAAACTGTTTTTTACATGAAAATTCATCAACTCATGAATATTGATTCCACCAGGAATGAATGAAACATGTTCAACAAAGATTTTTATTTAATGTAAACAGGTGAAAATAATTTCAATACTGAATGGACTCAACGTTCCTTTTTCTCCCTTTTTTCCAGTTCACTCACAACTCTCTCTCGCTCTCTCTCTCTCTTGTCATTGAATAAAAAGACGAAGAGCTAAAGGCCAAAAGAGCCTTTCCTTTGTCGTGTTAGAAACGTTCAAAGAATCACTGCAGCTTCTTACAGGTCGTAACCTTTTTTTTTCTTCTATTTCATCTCTGTTTCTCTCCAACTCCAACGACCTCTTTTTACGCTTTCAATTCTCTCCTTTCTCTCTTCCTCTTTTTCATTTCATCCGGGTCTTTTTAGATCTTTTGTTGTACAGATAAACGCGCGTGAGGACCTGCTGTAATTTTTTCGAAACTGCGGCCCCGTATCCTGCGGCGCAAATGAAATTCCATCGTTGGAAAAGAAAAAGGATCATTTGGGCATGTCCGTTTTGCCGTCAACTTTGCATTTACAACCTGTGCCAATACAAATTTGAAAATTCCATACGGAATTGATGTCATCGACATGTCTCCAACTGTTTTCCAATCATCAAGTATAAAAATATCATTATCAATTAAAAAATAATGAAAAGAACGAGAAATTAATTGTTTTCTCGCAGTCAACACTCGAGAAATTCATCAAAATCGTGAAATTAAAATAATTCCCAAAGGATTTTACTCCACTTTCTGCTCCTGCACCAATTCCTGGTCAACAGGATGAAAAAAAAGTCTCTCAAGCCATTTATTCTTCATGAAATAAAAAAAAATGATGTGGTGAAAAAAAAAAACAAAGAAAAAACATTTAAAATCCTCGTACTTTTTCCAACGGTATTTTTTCTTCTTCAAAGTAGAACCGACCTGCATTATACACTAACACATCCTCTTTATAAATATAAAAGTCCACACCACACACAAATATCCTTTTTCTCATATCCTCACCATATTACTATAAAGTTCTGCGATGCGTGACGAAGGATCGCGTCTTCACTGCGGCGAGTGAAACGAGTCGATGCCTGCATTAGAGTTGGGGCCCTGGAGGGGTTGGTTATGTCTGTACCACCAAAGCCTCATCACCCTGATGTTTGGCGCCTCCCTTGAAGAAAAGAAAATAATCGTGCGAGCAAGTTCATACCTGCTTGCACACATCCATATATGTTTTAAGACCCTCGAGGCGGAAAAAAAAAGTTGAGGGCATTCACCTGCAGATTGGCGGGAAAATCTCTACGACGTAGAATTTTATATAGATATATTATGTAATATATATGAAGGGAAGAAAGAGGAGAGAAAGGAGGGTGCAATGAGCACGTCGTGAGGGTTGTCGCCCTCTTTGAGATGGTTATAGTTATGTTTTTGTGTACATATGAAGAGACACATCTGCTCTTTGTCACGACAGCTGATCTTCTCTCTTCTTCTTTTCACTTTGCTTTTGGTGTGGTTTTTTTTTGTTCTTCCGGGAAAAGCGACATCGAGGGGTTGCAGAGACGATCTGTCGCTGTGGACCAAGATCGGAATTGTCAGTGTTTGAGAGAAAATTCGTTAGAGGGAAAGAGAAAAACGTTGGAATTGATCGGTTGGTGAATTGATTTCTTTGAGAATTTTTATCTCAGGAACTGGTAGAAGTAGAGGGGTGGTTGGGGTTGCAAAAGCTTCAGGACATTGTGTGAAGTAATTTTGTAGAATTCTTTCTGGGGGAATGTTGAGAATTGTTGGGAATTTTGGTGTGTGCATTGTGGGAATTCTTCATTGATTGATAAAATAGGCGATGGAATTTTTCAGTCATTAAAATGGCTGTCGGGGATTGAGTTAGTGTGATAAAAAAAAAGTTCTAGTTCGTGCTGAAGACACAATAATTTTGAACAATCTAGTGAAGAAATCATATCAATTGTATTTTTTTTCCCCGGATTATGAAACTCGCCGTTTCGCAATCACTTTTTCATCAAAAATTCTCACATTGAATTTGCATGTTCAGACTTGTCGCAGATGTAACGGAACATCCTCAACATCTCTGACACACGCATGTGTTCCAAAGGGGAAAATAACCATGAAAATCTCCACACACAAAGATACTAAAATAAATGGAAAATATCTTGACTAATTCTAATTTTAAAATCACTTCATTTTCAACCGGGAAAGGCAGTCGAATTTCACGCAGAGAATATGCGTATTCATTCAAAAGAAACACTCACATTATCTGCGGTTTAATCTTCAGGATTAAATACCATTTTAAAATATTTATATCTCTCAAAGGATATCAAACCTAAACAATGAATTTACCTGCCCAAAAATACTCTCTTGAGCTGAAGTGAAGCCGCAAAAATAATTATGGAAAAGAGACAAATCGAAATCTAATCTCCAGATAAAACTAAATCGTTTTCCCTCTAAATCTTTCAAAATTTATAAAAATATTTCTATTTATATTCCATAGCCATATATATATCGAAACATATGGTGAAAAACTGTGGTGAGATATCGAATGATTTTTTTCCCTGTTTGTGGAAAATTCTCAGACTCATCAGGGGGGCTGCGATGTGTTCAAGACCAGGCAGATGACCCTCAAAAATAGCACACGCAAAGATATATATATATATATATATATATACAATCACTGTGCGGCTGACACATCAACATATGACCAACACTTTTGACGTGGGCACGCGCCCTTCAAAACGAATTTCCTACCGTGAAATATTTCAATACTGTGCTGCAAAATTTTTTTTCTCACACTAAATACAAAATTTTCATTATTTCATCATCTTTCATGATGTCTGGGATGATATCGATTCAATTAAATGAGGATAAATGCGATAAACCGCGAAAATATTCCCCTAACTCGCTACGTCATCGTAACAGGTTTGAACACGCATGTGAATATTCGTTTTGACTCTATTCTTACCTCGTTTTTTTCTTCTGATTCTTTCCTTTTTTTTTTCTTGATGTGTTAATAAATTTCACGAGTTGTATAAACGAAATTTCAACTGATTTATCAGTAAATCAGGAGATTATTTATATGTATAAACGTATGATTGACGCATGCAATAATGATCTCGCTTCTGATTGTCCTGATACAAAAGCGAAAGTTAATCCTTTTTTCATTGGTGTACACATGAATATACAACAGTATATATTTTATTTCTTTTATATTTCATTTTATTTTTTCCTTTCACGTTTACCAATTATCATGGATAATTATTATAATGACTATTACATTAACTATAACAATTTAAAGAAGTAGAAAGCAATAAATCACGGAGTGAAAACGAGATTAATCTTCGCATCATTTCCACATAATATTCCAACAATTATCAACATAAAATACGACAATTGTTATGTTAACGATGTCACACAGTTAAAAAATGTTTTAATAAACAAATGAAACGACAAATGAAGTGAAATTTGCTTCAGATTTTCTCTATTATTTGTTACAAATAGAAATAAAATTGGTTTTTACATTTCACAATAAAATAATGAAAGATAAAAATATGAAAATTGAATTGATGTTGTGTAACGTGATATTTTACAAGCATAAACGCACACATCTCAACTTTTATTTCATCTTTATTTCATTCTCCTTTTCATTTCTTCTTCTTTTTAAATTCCTCTTCATTTCTTTTATTTCGATCGGAGAATACGATGATGATTGTGAAGCAATGCGCGTGACGACGCCATGTGTAGCACAGTAGTTTCAACGGTGTAATATATTCATTCTTTTGTTTTTTTT
>JABMBR010006265.1:0-10859 GCA_018881525.1 Meteorus sp. PSUC_FEM 10030008
ATATATATATATATACATTTTTTATATGCATGTTAATTTACATCTGTGTATGTACTCGTCATCGATGTGTATCCTTCACCAGCCATTACGCTCAGAAAAAATTACTCACATTTAACGTGAAAAAATTTATGGAGCATAAAACTCACTAATGCTACGAACGATGAATGATCATTCTGAATAGTCAGGAATATGCATGGGGATGTGTTCTGAATTATTTTCTGTTTTTATGTTCATGTTTTAGGTGCATATGAAATGTCCGTAGTTATTAAAAATTGTTATTCACAAAATATTTATCAACAATGTTACAGCGTATGGATTAAAAAGGTGAATGAATGAGGTTGATGTTGAATTATCATTCGGTTAAAAATTTGTGTTCTTTATCCCATCGAAGAGATGTAGGTTGGATGTATAATTGATGTCTGTTCTTGATTTCCCTACGCATCCTCTGCCGTTCAAGAAACAATCGGAGGGATGGGGGAATGGTGAAAGGTGGTGGGGAATGATTTGTGGAAAAATTGCTGAACTTATTTTGATTTTCTGGGAAAATTATATCGAAAGAATGAAAAATGTATTGAGAGAATTGACTATGAAAAAAATGTGAATGATAATAATATCAAAAATTATCAGAGCGTTTTATTAATTCAAACTAATTTCTTTTTTGAGAGAAAATGTTCGAAATCGTGAACTCAGAATGATTTTTATTTGATGTGAAAAAATGTTCAAGAAGAGTAAAATCATTTCACATTGAATATCACGAAATTTTCAGTTGTGTTATATGAAACTGAACAAGAGCAATAATAAATTTTACATGAATAAATTTTGTGTAACGAGATATTTTACTCAACGATGAAATCATCACAACCAAAAAATCAACTAACTCATGCCTATGAACAAATCTGCATATTGAGTGACATACGAATTTGATAGATACACAAAATATCACATTCATGAAAAGTTCCTCTTTATTTCAATATCCTCATTCAGTAGAACTATCAACATTACACACAGGGATTTAAATAATACTCATGTATGAAATATTCTCATTGATAACAATAATAAAATAAAAGTTTCAACAGGCTCGTCGAATTAATGATCAATTCATGACAAGCTCACAGAAGAGCATTGTACAGCATACGCATGACTGTGGGAAAAAGTGAGAAGGTGAGCGAGTGCACGACAAATGTTCGCGATCAAATAAACGAGTAAACGAGCGAGAGAAGTTGTAATTCATTTTTAACGCGTAACGTTCGCGCAAACGTGTCAATTGATCCCGTGTACGACCAGTGCAAAAGAGAGAAGGAACATTCAACGCGCAACTCGACACCTGTCAAGTTGAATGAAATTTTTGCGTAGCATCGAGTGGAATGCGAGATTTTTATGTCATATAAAACAATTGGCTTGTGAATATGTTTATTGATGCTATTTTCATTAAGAAGAATTAAAATAAATACAAATAAAAATAAAAAAGTGGCTTGGATTGAAAGAAATGAATTTAACACGCGAAATTATTCCGAGAAAATTAAAAAGCAAATGCGGTTTTTATGGAATCCAATCGAATATTGAAAAAAAGAATTGAAATGTGACGAAACATTTTTTTTTTCCATTTCTGTTTTATTATGTACTGACAAACACACACGAAAAATTAAAATTCCTTCTGGTCCAATTATTTTTTATATCACTTGGCTCATATTGGACATTGATGGACGGACAGATTCAAACTCACGAACAATCAAATTCACGTTCGTGCTGATATCAATAATAGTTTCAATACTTTTTCTCTCTTTATTTTTCTTTCTTTTATGTCAATCGAAAACGATATTAAACGAGAAAATAACAAAAAAGGACAATTTTTCTCGTGACAGCTGTCGGAATTTTCACAGGCACAAGAGAGGTCATCGCACTAATTCTGCATTTAAAGAATAAACTATAAAACTATCGTGAGGAATAAATTCAAAAATAATGAATAAACAAATTCACAAAGTACTACAAATCTTCATAAATTATGAAGCATCCACCCTATTACAATTCCCATACACAGAGACATCAAAAGAACACGATTAAACCCATAGGAACAAAGAGAAGAGAAGTTTTTTCCATTAAAAATTAATCTATCAAAAAATTCTCAAACTTCCATAAAATCAAATAACCACTTGAAAACCCAATTCCCCATTAAATTTTTCGTCAAAGTTATCAAAATTCCCATGAAAAAATTTCCGATATAATAATGACAAAATCACAAAATACCCAACTGCAAACCGACTAAATCTCCATTGTCAACCGTTAAGGCAAAGTGTTATATCGAATTTATAGTAACGTGCAGACGAAACTCAAGAGACTTAACTCAAATATACAAACATATAAAAATACCTAAAATACACATCCAACCATTGACTTATACATATACACAATTGTAACATGATATTAACATGAACATTCACCTGCATAGTATTATAACTATGGTCTCATGTGGACGCACGAAAGAAAAAGAACGTTTGCACTGAGTCAGAAATAGCAATGGAGAGAGAAAATAAAGGGAGAGAAATTGTTGAACGGAGATACGTGTGCAGAGAACAAGTCAGAGAATGGGCATTCGAGGCGGTCGAGTAGTGAACATATACATAGATATATCATGGAATATATATAGAAGTATATGGTCGTGGAGAATGTCGAGGCGAGAGAACGGACGATGAGCAAACGGAACAGGAAGCATGCAATAGAGATCACCCCCGGTCGAGTGTCTCAGCAATATATAGATATGCATATGAACATTTATTTATCTACACAGATACATACGAGAAGAGCAGGTTGTAAATAATGAAATAAAAATTAATATTTGATGAAAAATTATATTGGAAATGGATGAGACAAATGCGATTAAATATTCTGATGGAGAATTATTTTTGCGTCGGACACTGAGAGGATTTTACTACTTAGAATGGTTTTTGCTATGTGGGGATTATACAAAAGTTTTGGTGATTTTGTTGAACTGGGTTGTTGTGAATAGAATGGTAAATGAAGGGATGTTGAGATTTTTTTTTTATATTTATGTTATTTATTATTAATTGAAAATTGATGGTTATTTAGTACATGTTTGAGTGGTGGAGTTTTGGGAACAAGTTTGGGGATTGTCCGTTGCAGGTTTTGATGTGGAGGGAGTTTTAATATTTGGGTGAGAAGTCGATGATGGTTTTGTTTAATGTTATGATGTGGTTTTTAATTGGATTTTTATTTGTGTTATGCATTGACTTTTATTTGGGTGGGGATATTATTGTATAAAGTGTAATTGTACTGCAATGTAATCAGAAGTGTTTTTGTAGGAACACAATCAGTATTGTTTTTCCATGCACTATGTAAATACTGAAGAATAATAATGTACATTTGTTTAATGTTCAACATCATTCTCGGACTGGTATTCCATTGTTTTTATAACCCTTACTGCTCAAATGATTGAATTTATATTACAATTAATTCACGTGGGAGAGAAAATAGTTAAAATTGTGATTGTTTAATTCAAATTGAAAAGTAAACAAAAGTTCAATTGATAAAACACAATATCAATATGTGAATATTGGAAATTTGTCACGTGTAAATAAAAAATAATTGTCACATTGAGAACTTTGTTAATTAATACTACGACAGATTGTGTTTTTTATTTTGGAGTTTTTTATTCCACCGCAATTTTCAATTAAATTATTTCAGATATTTAAATTGAGAATAAATCACGTTTCAGTATTGAAAAAAACACCAGTGGTTGCGTGTGGTTACCATTTTTCGTTTAAATGAACTTAAAAACGTAGAGTTGAAACCTCTACAGAGAAAACAAGTTTATTATATAAGTATAAGTAACAAATACGTTTTATCAAATATTGAGTTTTCACACATACAAAACTTTTTGCACTCTCGCACGAACGATTTACCAAACGGATAAGAAACGAATTTTCTGACATGTGCAATATATCGCTCTTTCACTTCCGCAACCCCAATTCTTTTCTCTATTTTATTTTCTGTACTTGCAACATATCCTCATTCTTCCTTTTCCTTCCTCTTACAATCATCTCCACTGCTTTTTCTCTTGGCACTCTTTACCTCACTTGTATCGAACGAAATTCGTTGCAATAAGCTTCGAAACAGGATTTCATTGGAGCGAACCAATTGCTCGTTGCAACCGAAACCATTCTGTGCTCGATAACCCTTTTTTATTCTACACATCCACCACTCATTCTCTCACCTATCAGTAAAGTTCCTGTATCTATTGTACATACCTGGTGCCATGTAACAGATAAAGATGTTTGTAACAAGCCCACCGAGATATTACATTTATTCACCTAACAAATGTACAATCGAACACGCGATTACAAATCTTTTCTATACCAAACGAACAAAAAAAGAGAAGAAGAAAACAAACAAATTGCCAGATGAATTTATCGATTCTCATATTTTTCGAGACAGTCCAAGATGAAGAGAATTTCTTAACTCAACAATTAATTCTGCACTTGGTAGTGATTTGAATTTTATAACAATTTTCACTTTGTTAAAAATAGTTGGGAAATTCATAAATTCATCCCTCTTTGAAATCATCACAAAAAAATGCACCAATGATGAAGATTTCATGTGATTTTCCACATGAATTCCGTCAGTTTCACCAATAAATGATGATTTCACAATCGAATTCAGCCGTGGGGGGTGAAAAAAAAACGATTGGGAAAAAAAAAATTATTTCCAACATTTCTCTTCCACTTTTTGTCCTCAAATCCAATTCTGTCGGTTGACAGAGTGGATCCACCCTTTTCCGACCGCAATTCTTTTCCTATCACTGTTATATACCATGGCATAAATGCAGAAATGCACTTGGGGAGTGTTGTGGCATTTTGTGAGAAGCAAGATTGTGTGTATTTGCGTATGAGAATGAATTGTAACTCAACGCGAACAGACAATCGATTGTATATACATAAGATCTACAAGCGTAACACTGAAATGCATTGAATCAGGTATGGCAAGTGTGACAGAGAAGGAATGAGGTAATGGCCGCTCAATATAGTGTACATGGAGCTAATTCTGTAGGATGTATTGAGATGGAGAATTGGTGAAGTGCGATGGGACGAAGAGTGGTGAGCAGAGGGAAACGTGAGAGTTTGGTACAGTTGGTCATGGACCAGAGATTTAGTTCACCGCCATTTCGCCAAAATCGATTCACTGTCAAGAGAATTTAGTGACAGTGGTGGACAAGAACGCAAGTGGAAGATAGACCTATTCGTAGGGGTTGAAAGTGAGTGAGAACATGAGAAAATGCATGAATGAGAGTGGGTGAAATTGTGTAGACTGAGTGAGTACAATCTGACTGTGTCTTTGTCGGTTGCCAACTCGGCAAATTTAACGTGGCAATTACAGTTCGCCAATCTTGCGTGTAACGCAAGTCACTTCCGGCTTCACGTTGGACAAATGTTCACTTGACATTGCAGTGAGTTGTAAGAGAAAAATTAACGACGAAAATCACGTGACATCGATATTAGTTGAACGAATTGAGATACGTTGGATATTCATTGTCGGGTCAAATGTTTTATTGAATTTATCCTGAATTTGGTTTATTGAAGTCAGAAATGTTTTTAATTTCGGGGTGGTTGTAATTTATTTTGGTTCTGATTATTTCGTATCCAAATCTTTCTACCAATATTCACATTTCGATGTTTATGGATCTATAACAAGTGAATAAGAAGAATATTAAGATAAGAGTTTGATACGATTTTTCTATTGGACTTAATGTCCAAGGAGAATTTTTTTTAATAGAATTTTCCTCGTAAAATTCGTCGATAACCCACTTCGATATTATTTTGTCGGATTACTTCAATTCAATACCCAGTAAAATAATTTTATGTTTCACAAATGTCGGAGTTTTTTCACATCAACTCCATTAACCTACTTCAAAAACGGACAATTTCCGATCAGAAACTACATAATTACCTCTAAAATAAATTTATTCTTGTGAAAAAGCAAGAAAAAGAGCCCCAAAAAAATTACTCTGCCTTTCCAGTGTCCACCATAAATTCTTCCACCTCAACCTCACACATCTTGCAATGCCTATTGTGTCAGATAATTAATCCAAAACACTTTCATTTGACATTCTATCGTTCGATTGAAGCACTTAGACAAAATGGCATAAATGTTGGAAAAAAACCAAGTCACCCCCATGAAATATTTGAAGAATAAGGAAAAACCGTTAAATAGGAACGACCACGATAACTATGAAGGGAAAGTAGGAGAGTGACAAAAAAATAAGTATCAAGCAAAAAACGAATATTCGAAAAAAAAAATGAAGCAATTGTGAGAAAGACGTGAGCTTTTGCAGAGTGAAACATGGTGAGTGGCGCGTTGCTGGTCAGCAAGTGGTAATCCATCTTTCAAAGTGACTGCGTCGGCAACGAGATGGTATAGAAATGTTGGTGGGAGTATCCATAACATTATACCTATATAAAGGTGCAGTGGGATTGCAAGCAAGAAGTGATCGTCGCGCGCTCTTGCGGTAGTGTCACGTAAAAAGACGACAAGAAAAAATTAAAAGAAGAAAAAGTGTATATATAACTATATTCCCTTGAGCGTACAAGAGATTTCCCCAACCTCTTCTCGATTTTTATCGACAATACATCACGACAATGATATATATTATATTGCACATTTATATATAAAAATATATATACACCCATCTTGTTTTCCTACCCAACCACTTTAACCCCACTTGTCATATTTCATTTGTTAAATTTCTGCAATGGTAAATGCAAAAAAAAAACCATTGAGAGTTCTTTTCTATTCATCCTTCAGAAAATCGTACACGACATTATTGATACTGCAATAAATTTTATTCATATTATGTTTATGTTAAAATGTTTTTGACATAACCTAAATCATTAAAATGTTCACTGAATTTTTGGATTTCAATATGGACGATTCTTCTTTTTTTTTTGTTGATAATTGATTCGAAGTTGGTATTATTAACGTAAAACGGAGCAATTTAGAGCAGCGTATGAACTCTCAGACTTGGTGGACTCTTTCATGTTTAAAGGTGAATTATTTCCGGTAGATTAATTATACATTCAGTAGGTGTCTGTGAGTATGCGTTTGATGTTGAGGACATCACGATCGATACTCGTGAAATCATCTTCAGAAATAAAAACGCTGAATTGCATCAAAATATTCAACTTAACATGGAAATTTTTTCATATTGATGAACTCTTCATCTTTGTGATTATACTGCTCATGTGTAAAATAGTGAAACATCTGAATGAATAGTCAGACGATGCGACAAACTTGTGAACAGACGAGAGAATAAATGTAAAGTCACGATTGGAGGAAAACTTTTGCTTTGATATTGACCAACGTTCATTTCCCATCACTTCCAAATTGTTTTTTCCTCATCTTTTCAACGATTTGATGAAGGTCTAGGCGAAAATTCTCAAGAATTCGGAATAAAACGAAACCGAAGAGGAAATTAAAGTCCTGGTAGCAAACTGGTCTGAGGCTTTGGCCCGGATTTCGTTCCCAATGAGAACAGCGAATTGAATGAGTGAAAAAAAAACATTCTAACGAAGAAGTAACACAAACTGTGAAAATTATCACTTTCAAACCATTCCCAGTGGATTATTCAGAAAACAAAGTGAACCCTAAACTGATTTTGATATTGTTACATGAAAAATTAAATTATCTGCCTGATGCATGAGCACATGAAAACCCTTTAATTGAATAAAAAAAAAATATCACAAGTGATCTCGTAAAAAGTAAAACTATTTTAATAGTTATCACTCCTCAGCAATTCTGATTGGTAATCTTTATAGACTAAGTTCATGATAATCTAGAATTGTTCCAAGATATCAACTTTTATGTCCATGTGCTTCTAATGTCATTCGTGATGCGCAGCAGCGCATAAAAAGTTCTAATAAAAAGTGAGAAGTAACTCAAATAAAGAATGAGGAAGTACACAGGGCATATAATCTCGTGTAATTTGCATTCGAGAGCAATTTTTTACGCGCTGCATCTGATGATGACATGTAGCAAACTCTGTGAAATATTAGACAATTCTACAATTTAATATGTTGAACAATTGTCACGAATGGTGAACAGTTCTATTGGTCTTGTGTGTTTAAGCATTAAATATTATGATTGAAGAGAACAGGAGTGATAGGATCAATCGATTATTTCTATAAACTCACAATGATTGTGATATCCAGTGTGGTTGAAGTGCATATCAACCATAAATCGAATGAAGAGAATTGACGAACGATTTGGTTATGAGTGCGATAGAAGTGTTATGTATACATGTATATTTGTATGTGAATGTGTGCGAAAGGAGGTTGGTAAATGTACTCCGCACATTATTTGCTCCAATAATTCGATTGTACGGGTACATTGTACGTGGCAGCCAACGATTGAACGGATTATCATTGGTCTCTCCTTTCACTGAAGGATAATTATCATCAATCGATTGTTAACAGACGAATTTTTATTCCAGACGAAAACTAAATACAAAATTTCAATTATTTCATTTTACTAATACTGGTGAGATAAATTTGTGTTATCATATGAAATTAATTCTTTCACGTAATGGTTTTTATGATAAATTAACATTGGTACAGGGAAAATAAAATAATTTTTTGTACCGTGATGAGATAAAAAGAGAGAAATTTTGGCAGAGTTGATATCAAACGTTTAGGTAAATTAAATATTTATAGAATTGCGGATATTGTTGTAGCTTTACGAGGTGAAAACAGATTTTGATATGAAAAAAATATTTTCATTACAATATTTTCAACAATTGTTTATGGAAATTTTCAACTGGATGACCCTGTGCAATATTTTGAAATTGTCCTCGCGAGAAATTTTCTCAATAAACTGTAAAATGAGAAAGGAAATGTCACTCTTTCATGTCATTAAAATTATGAAGAATAATTCGTTGAATTTCAAGCTGGTTAGACGTTTTGTGGATATTGTCTTGATGTAATGGAATGAAATTTATCATTTTCATTCATAATATATTGCATTGAATATGATTTATTATTAATCAGTAATAGAATATGAAGAGAATGATGGGTGAAAATGTTCGAGATATTCATGAAAATGTATAAAGGGAACAAGGACAAACTAGGAAATGAGGTTGGATGCGTCTTTAACGCATTATGGCTTGCATCATTGAATTATCCTTTCTCGATCGTTAATTAACTGCGTCAGTTATTGCGAGGGCGTGGTTAGTGAATGGAGCTCGTGGTTCATATTCACCTCTCAACCAGCAATATATAATACCCACTATCGACTATGTACATGCTATTAAAGGGTAGTTTTGCTATCACTATCCCTCTTGGTTTCGGTTTTATAGCTTCTGGTTTTCAACTATTAAACTACCTCCAGAAACTCTCCATGTTTTTGATCATATTCGTTATTAACATGTATTCCGCACGCCTTGTGTCTTGTCATGCTGAGTTTCGTTACATAGTTGAATAGTTCGAGCCGACAATTTTATGCAAATCACCAGTCATTATCTACAAATTCCAATACGTTACAAATTTATTCTTAAACACGGTCGTTATCTGATATTAAAAATTCATGGAATAAATGCAACGTGCTGATTTCATAATTAACGTGGTTATCAGTTGTAACGTTGACGGTTTTCTTCTTTTTTTATTTTTTGTAGAAGAGAAAAACGAAATTAAGATTCTCACCATCCTTGACATGGCTGGAGATAAAGTAATAAATGCAGATTTGAAAGTTTTTCCCTCATTTCCCGGTGAAAAATTTGGATAAAAATTTTTATTTCGGCATATTTAATATTTTGAAATGTTTTTAGTCTTCAAAGTTTGGTGCTTGTAGAAAATTTTCATCTCTGGTTTCAATAGTGAAAATGAAATTGCAGGTAAAGAGTGAAAATATCTTTCTAAACTGTAAGAATATCATTCACATAAATCACGATTTTCCGAATATTAATTTCAATCGTTCTCAACGTACGTCACGTTGGATATAATCGGAATCAAACTTTATCCAAACAAAATTCAAAATGAGGAATTTTATTCACGTCCTTCGAAGCTGCTTTCATCGATGAAGAAAAAAAAATTCGTACAATTTCCTGGAAATACTTCACTAATTGAATCAATCTTTCATAAATTACCATTTCTACGATTTCAAATAACTCAATTTGTGAAGTTGACACTTGTCCCGAAAATAAATCCGTTCAGCTTCCTCAGTTTTCTAAAAGTTTTAATAAAAATTATTCGACGATACGAATTTGTCAATGATTTATTCCAAATATTTCACCCTGTCAATCTTCATCCACTTTGAAGATTTATTTAAAAAATTATTCAGTCGTCATTGAAAATAAACTGTGAGAAAGAGAAATATTAAAATGACCAGTTGAACAAACCCATTCAACCTACAAAATTCTATCTCACCACAATGTAATAATTGATGTGTTAAGGGCTGTTATGAGGGTGATATCATAACACTCACATCAAAAATTATTCCATTCACCATTTCAAACAATATGTTGTACGTATTTACAAACACATTGTATAAATAAAATGAGAGAAACTTTACTGTTTCTGGAGAGATTTTCGTAGCAGTGAAGTGGCCACATCGGAATGCTAATGCCTCTTCTAACCACCCTCCTGTCACCCTTACTCAAACAATTCTCACACCCGTAGACGTTTCACGGTCTTTTAGAGAAACATGAGCCAGTGAAAATGTATGACGGCTGTGCGCGTTCACGGATATAAATGCGCAAGTGATGGAGTGAAAGATAGTTTTATGTAGGATATATACTCTTTGCTCACTGTATTGCCCAAAAAGCACATCCTACCCTAAACCACCCAACTATATATATATAT
>JABMBR010006266.1:0-10859 GCA_018881525.1 Meteorus sp. PSUC_FEM 10030008
TATATATATATATATACCCTATTCAGAGCTTAATCCTATAATCTGATGCTGCCACAGTCCATTGGACTGGCATCATTCACTCTAGCGCGTACGCAGATCTCGGATATAACGCATAAACCTAACAATAATTCGATGTTTTCGTAATTTTCCTTTCTACGCTGCGTTTTCGTGAACTATACAAGAATAATATTTGCGAGCTTTCGGGTCATAGTCGAATGATTTAGTTTCATTTCTAGTAATGACGTTGTATTCATGAACTGGATGAAAGAATTTTTTCAGGGAAGTTAAAATTCCTTAAACGTTGATTAGATTGATACGATTTTTTGCAAACATATTTTTAGTGTATGTTAGAAATAGAATTTGTTTTTCATTAAAAAATCAATTCATTTCGGAGTGGAAATATGCTATGCCTGGATGTCTCCGTAGAAGGGTCCAGAGTTATAAAATAAATCTGTTTGGTCCCCCCCTTGTTCGCCAAAATTGGGCTCTAACGAGTCACAAATTTCATATCTTCAAATCGTTATTTCCCGATCAAAAATCATCATAGAAAAATGTCGGAGCAGATTTTCCATCGGGAAGACAAGCGCTTTATAACGCACTTTCGAACAGTACGTTTTTCACAGTCATACACTTGGTAGATCTTCAAGGTAGCTTGAACGGTAGCTCAGGAGATGTTTTCGATAAGCATTGAGCTTTCAAATAATTCCGACTGAACAATAACACCAACCACTTTAAATTCTTCCAATAATTATACATCATTGCAGAGAATTGGAAAATTCTGACTTCGATGTCCCACATCGTTTTTTACTCATCATGAACCAGACCAAACATGATCGACCCTCCGATACTGAAATCATCTCTCACTTTCCCAACATCATAA
This sequence comes from Meteorus sp. PSUC_FEM 10030008, assembly GCA_018881525.1. NCBI lineage: Eukaryota > Metazoa > Arthropoda > Insecta > Hymenoptera > Braconidae > Meteorus > Meteorus sp. PSUC_FEM 10030008. The sequence continues at coordinate 881 of JABMBR010006266.1, forward strand.
TTAGTTCATGAACTAACCTTAAAAACTTAACGGCACAAAACAAATTTTACATTGACAACCTACGTGCTTCCATTACAACGCATGGAAAAACCAATAGAAAATCCTGACAATTTTCAAATAATATTTCCAAAGATATTTGCATAATAGCTTGAAAATTTCGATCAGTATTCCACATTGTTCCACGATTACAGAGAATTACATGATAATGTCGAAATACAAAATTTTCTACAGGTCGCCACACAATGTGCTAGTCAAATAATCCACAGTTAATTCCATAATATTATTATTCAATGAATAATAAAATGAATTCGTGCAAATATAGACGTACACATCGATCAATATTTCAGTGTCTGATTTAATTCAATGGATAAACTGAATTAAAGTTCTCATGGAACATTCACAGAGATATATACGTTTATGTACATATAAACACAATGATGCAATGGTTGTGCGTAGCAGTCGCACGCCCCTTTCTCCCTCTATTTATCGGTCTATCTGTGCAGTGAAAACCATCGGAAGCCCGCGTTGCAGCCGCCAGAGCCGATGAGTAACATGGGACATTCAATATCGCACTTACTGTGATTCGCGGCGTGTAAACTGAAACCAGGATCTGTTTCCAACTGGAGTGGTTGTATTCTAGGTCATGAATAGACGTGACGTCTCGTTATCTGCATATATTCGATATAAACACCACTCCAATCAATTGCGTGGTATAGTTCATGCATGATCGCATTCACATCTTAATTTCTTCTATTCGGTCTCTTTCATGATCACTTCATTGGATGCATTCGAATGTATAAACTGTACGTAATGAGATTGAATAGTGTTGTCGGTTCTTTTTTCTTGTTGATTATCAGTTGGAACTTGATTGCTCATTAAGAATTTTTTAACATTAGAGTAAAATGGGAACATAAAACTTTCTATTCGGATTTTGTGTTTTTATGTTGGAGAAATCGATGTGACGAGTGGAAGGGCTGTAGAAAGAGATTGAAGAGCATAAGATTTGAGTGAGGCGGAGAAACTGATCCGCTCTCAGTCATGTAGGATGATAAGACGAATGATATTCAATTTGTGGTACACTTTTTGCTTGAGTTCTGGTTCTGATCCCAATTCAGAGCTTTTCTCATCATCTGATCAATAACCAATCGGTTGTTGTTGGAAAATTTGCTCTTTGGATGATTACGAGGAAGCATTGTGAATAGATGATCGACAGTCATGTAAATGTTGGGTAAATTATGATCTGGATGAATTGTTTGGAGTTCAGTCGATTTTGTATGAAAAATTTAGAATTTTGTGAATGTGAAATGGTTGTATCTTCTCACTCATTTTCAAAGCTGATCGGTCGGATGGATAACGAGGGAATTCATTTGGGTTCGAACGAATTGTATGTGCGATGAATATAGAAAGTGTCCTGATAATACGGGGTTTACATGAAATGAAAAGAAACAACTTCATCCTGATCAAACCTATGGAAAATAAAATCGTCTCAGTTGATTAAAGATTCAAAGAAAGCTGAAAATCATTTTCATTTGTTTTATCATGAAATTCATCTGGAAATAATAATTGGAAATCAAATCTGAAAATGATGACATTTATATTCACATTCGGAATTCTAAATGAATTGACGAAATTTAACAGCGAATTTCCATCATATCAATGAGATTCCTTTTCAATATTTGATTTTAGGAATTTTTCTGGAGTCATGATAATTTTCAGAATATCAAAAAAGTATATGGGAAAGGATCATTGACACTGTGATTGATACGCTTGAAGTTATTATTAGAGGTAAATGAAAAAATTTCCAGCATCCCTGATCCCGTGCAGGTTTGTTAGCATGAGGAAAATGAGAGGAATCCAATCTCTACTCCCACCATACAAAAATACCGCTAATGAGAGGTGAAACGATGTTGATAATTGAAACTCTACAAGCATGGCGAATTGGGTCAGCTAAATTGAAAGAATCGATTATTAAAAGCTGATTTTTGCATCCCCTGATGGCTATAGGCATTAATTAATGAGTCGATAAATTTCAAATGATTAAACAATTAATTATTCTTATTCAACTTTATCCCTCTCAACAATCCATAATTGACAAAATGACATTTATCAATACCCATCATTGATTGAGAATTTTCATGAATACATTTCCGAATGTTTGAAATGTAATGATGAAATAAATGTTTGTACGTTAAAAATGGATGTAAAGTTTGTATTTAATCGTGTAGAAATGAATGAAATTGCAGAGAAAAATTCATAGGAAAATTACACGAGTTGGTAATTAAAAAGCAGTTGTATATCTATATTATTGAATGCATACTACAACCGACAGTTGTGCAGTATTGAACCGATCGATAAAGCAGACTATATTCTCTTCTTCTCAAGCCATTTGCTACCTAATCGTCTAATCCGGTGATCCAACCACACACGCTCCATATCGTTCGTTCTATAAGGGATGGAAGCTGCTGCTCCTCTGCTTCTGCTGCTTCTACTTCTGGGTATTATAATGTCAAACGAACACCGATATAAAGCGCTATGTAGGTACAGAGTAGAATATATAGAAGTGAAATGGATGCGATGAAACACGAATGAAGCGAGATAACATTATTTTCTAAAACCAGATATAGTACACTGTCATATCCATAATCCAACTATGCAAAATACATATTCGCTAAATTACCCACTAAAATTTTCATAATAAAAATTTATATTGAACGATTAATCCAAAATATTAACATGTGAATATATTTTCACTTCATGAACTACACAAATTTTTAATTAGAATTCATGGACGAAAGGGAACGGTTTACTGAAATGGAAATGACAAGTTGGTCCACGGTACTTTCAAAATATGTGTTGCATGAAAATGACACTTTGTAATATGCAAAATGGCGAGTTCATCAATAAAATATAAAATATTTGACCGCAATGATTTTTCGTTCAACGCGATAGTTTTCTCTTGTTTATATTTTTGCATTTCCAATTCTGGCAATTTATTAACGAATATTAAAACTGATGAAGGGGACAAAAAGCAAGTGAATAGAATCAAACGAAAAAATTCATTCGTTCATAACAGTGGGAGTGAATCTTCATTTTTTTTACTATCAAAGGTGTAATTTTTTTGATAAAATTCTCAAAAGAATTACTTGAGATACGTCGCGTCTGTGTGTGTGTGAATGAATAAAGTGGCTGACGATATCAAAGGTGAATTTTTATATCTATATTATGATTTCACCAGGCGACGACGCAGTGACCTCATTAGCTTTATGGGAAATAATCCTCGTATACAGTGGTCATAAAGTAGTGACAGTGTATTCCATAAACCGTTGGTTCTCTCACTCACCAACTTTCTCGTTTTGCATTTATGACACTTTGAATAGACGCGTTCACTGAAGAGGAGAAAAAAAAAGATGAAGAGGATATGAAGAGAGAGAGAGAGAAAGAGAGAGAGGGTGAGAGGAGTCGAACACCAAAGGAGTAATTGCATATGTGAAAATATATATCGAGCAAATCCTTCGTATACGAAATGACGAAATTAGCTCGGCAACGTAATCCCTGACGGTTGAAATACGCTCTGAGTCGTCTGCGTATTCATAGTTGGTTATATTTGTATAAAAATATGCCTCAATTCAAAATGTGTGTGGGAATGGTGTGCGTATATGAATATAGATTCATCGGATATATTTTGAAGTCATTCGATTTCAATGTGCGAATAAAATTGAAGGATTTCGATTATTTTTTAACATGCGACGTGACGACTTGCACGTCCTGTGACGCAATAAATTCATGTCAGGCACATGCAGCGTTCAATGAACCTTGGAAATGATTTCTTGACGGTTGAATGCTCGTTGTATTATCAATTTCCATTGGGTTTAAAATTTTGTAAATATTTCGGTGAACATATTTAGCAACAACATGTCAAAAAAGATTTTTTAATTTTGACGAGTACGTAGAAGTTCTAGTTTATTATTTTTTTTTTTTTTCATCAGAAAGTTCTTGTTGAAGAAAATTCACATTCGTATTTTTGATCAATTGACTAGACAAATGATTCGAATTATGAATTTATGATTGAGATAAATCAATTCCGCATCAAATATCTGATCAATAGAAAATTATTGACCGCCAATTTAACGTCGTGAGTTCATTTGTTTTTTTTTTTTCAAAGAATTTGATGAACATTTACACGAATTTCTGCTGAACCTCCGTTTCTTCATTGCACAGATTGAACCTCTGAAGAGTTTCACTATTCTCAAATTTAATTTCTTATAGAGCGAGTGAAGCAAATTGAAATTGTTGTAATGAAAAATGAATTGAATGGATAATTTTTGCAATGTCTATAAATGGGTTTAATATAGCGCCAACAATTTAGAACTTCAGTTTATTCTGAATTGAAAAAGAAAACGATTTTCTATTGATTACCGTCGACTACTATCGTTTCTGTATCGCACTATACAATTAGACTTCGCAAAAGACAACTTGATTACTTCACCATTATCTTTTTTTTTCGAACGTTTCCTGATAGACATTTTAAATTCAATGTCTTTTGTACGCACTTCGTGCCCATAAACGTTCTATAAGAAACATGAGAGAATGCGATTACTATGGAAAACTCAATCAGCTCGCACTGAAAGAAAAAGAATATTCCATTGTGTTCTTTCATGAAATCTTTAGTACACAATTATGTCATAACCATTAGAGATGGAAGAGAGAATGGAGACAAAAGCTGCTGAAAACTCGTTACTAATTAATAATTAAGAGCGCTTAATAGAACTGGTGTTTCATAAATAAAAACAGATATTAATAAACTGATGAGAGCAATATTTTTTCTGTTGCTTGTGAATTGTTTCAAAGGATTAATAATTTTATGAAAGGAGTTTTAATGTTTTTTCTTTGAGAAAGAGTCGCGAATTATAAAAAAATTCTCATTTTTGTGTAACCAATATTTGTACTTGAGTTGAATAACAGACTCTTGCACGAATTCAAACGTGAGAATGATTCTCGATGAGTAATTCAATCTCGCAATGGAAATTTTTGGAATGTTGATGAAGTAAACTTTCTAGCATTTGTCATTCTTCATTTCGGTATGGAAAAATGAGAAAACTCCTCGCACAGTTAATTGAAACTGTATCAAATGAGGAAAATTTGGAACACGTTGAAAGTATCCAAAGAAAAAGAGAAGAAGGACATTTAATAATAGAAAAAATCAATTTCAAAATTTTATGAATCTCTGGTCGATTTAATAAGCCGCCAGTTACTTTGGACGGGTTGATTCTCTCAATCTCCTCGTCTGATTTAGCTTTTTTCTTCTTCCTCTTCTCCTTCCTTTATGAGTACTATATATCGTGCCAATCAAGACCGACTTGGCGTCATGACCCGCTTTCTTGCTTTCTTGGCATTGATTTCAATCAATTCTTTTGCTCTCTACCACTTCCTTTCTTTACCATTTCACACTCTACCCCTTCAATTTTCCCGTTCTCTTTTGTTCATTGCAGACTTACCCTTCACAGTAGCTCAAGGTTCAAAGGTTTCATCTAACTTTTTCCAATACAGTATAATGATGGTATCAAATTTGTAAACTCATGTGAAATACTTGAAAATTAATTGACATCCACATTTAAAATTAATTACTCTACTACAATTCACAATTGTTGAGTAATTTATTTTCTTACTTATTTTTGAACACAAATGAAAATGATGATCCTGTGTCAGAATGAACGAAACGTGATGGCAATTATTTATGATGGCAACGGTACACAAGCTCGACGTGTTTGTATAATTAATAATTTTTTTATTATCCTGATTTATTTTTACCCACTTGCACATTTTTTTTTCTCGATTTTTTGTTCCAATTTTTTTGATATGTTTTTTTATTCTGGTTTCAGCCACACGTCTATACTCAACGGTCGCAAACACGAGATGAATGAGAGAGTCCTGTGCGCGATCCGTCGAGCGGTCATTAGTTGCCGAGGGCTGAAGGACACGTCGTCCAATTAAACGGACAGTCACGCTCACCTCGTTAATTCAAAATTCACGCTCGAGAAATAATATATGTGTATATGTCGACAATTTAAACGACTTATCAAATCATGTGTGACAAATTGAATTATTGTTACACTCTTTGTGTATACATAGGTGTTTAAAATTTAATTGGAATAATAATTTGTGGTTGGGAAAATTAATGAGAGAGATTAAATGACAGAGAAAGAAGACAAATTAGATTTTGCTCAACCCGTAATCAATCTTCTGAATTGAAATTATAGAGGGAGCTTTTATTTGTGAGGGTGAGACGGTATTAACAACGTATGGTAAACTCCAGATCACAAAATTCATCTTTTATCTCTATTTAATCGTTGTATATTGTTAAAATGACTGAAGCACATTCACGAATGCAATTTTTGGTATTAAATGAAATCCTACCCATCTGGGTTTTGAATTGATATTTCCTCCCTCAATTAGAAGAAGATAATCAAGAAAGTGAGGATCATTCAGTTGAAACAGAATTGTTCATGAATTGATGTGCATCCTTCTATTTTATTTGGCACAGCTAATTCTTGTCTCTGAAAATATTTTTTCAAATCCAATTTCCTTCACATATCAAATCTATCCCACGAAATATTTTTTCCGGTAGCCAATTAAATCTTCTTCTCAAGCAGAATCAGTAATCTTCATGAAAAATTAATTATAAATATCATCGTGAATCCACGTGGAATCCTCATCACAAAACTCTTCCACTTGAAGTAAAGTGAATCAGAAATTTCGATAAAAAATGAAACAATGCGAGAGTACACCAAGAATAAAAGCAAAAAATATAAGGAATGAGATACAGAGACAAAGTGGAGAAAACAATATAGTGAACGTAGATGCAGAGAGAAAAAAAACGAGTGATGACATTGTAGAGAAAAAGTGACGGGATCTCGTCGGGTATATAAGCGATGAGAGAAACGGCTTCTTCAGAGTCGCGTGGCGGGGTTCCTTCTGACAATATAGTGATAGTATGAGCAAAAAAATAGACGAGAGGTTGAACGAGAGCTGCGGTGAAGGGGTTCAAACAAAAGAGGGTCGTTAGAAGCAAGTGGCGACGATTAGAAACGCCGACACTTTCCACGATGCATCGACAAACACGACGTTTTTCTTCTCTCTTTGTTTTCAGTTGCCATATTTTTCCCAGTTTTTTATGCTTTTTTTTATTCATTTTTCTCGTACTCTACTCATTCTCTTCTCCTCATTGCATCACCCCCTACAATTGTCCTCCCTTCATTTTTCCTTCTCTTAAAGCTATATATACTCATCCATTGAAAACCCTCGTTTACAGTTCAGCAAGTCGAAGGGTTGTTTTGCTGACTGGAAAAAAATTTCACTGCACGTCAAGAGAGAATGAATTGGTGAACCATTTGGTTGCATTTTCAAAGGAAAATGTATGCTATTGAAATGGCAATTGTGAATATCGGTATTGCACACGCGTTCTTTAGCTATTTTTTCAACCCCTTTTTTTATTCACATTCATTGATGAAATTACATGTACATGAAGATTGTTACGTATGGTAAATAGAAAGATGAGAAGAATGAAAAGTGGAAAGAGTCGTTTTGTTTTCGCGTCAATTTACAGCAAAAATTTTTGCATGACTCAACTGGTTGAGAGTCTCTTCTGATTTCCCTTCCCCTGTTATTAAAGAAAAAGAAAAAACAGCGACGAAAAAGACGGGATTAAAAAACCACTTCACTGTAAGTATACTCACTTTAAGTTGAAAAGTACTTTGCGATCATCAAAAATAATTCATATGCCTGTATGAGCATTAGTACTCAACGTTAAGTCAAAGTGAATTGGGGGAGAATAAAACAAAAGAGAAAGAGGAAAGAATAAATATTTAGGGTGACAGCATTGAATAGAAAAATCCGACATTTTGTCGATAGGATTTCTAAAAAAATGTTGTGGGAGAATGAAAGTGGAAAAATAGTCAGACGAAACCAGTCACAATTAAGAGCGGGTGCAAGTTGAATCGATTGATTATTGAACGTCGCATAAATGAAGGGTGAAAATAATCAGTGGACGATTCAAATGTCATTTAAATTCATAGGAATTTTACGGTGTTTGTTTTATGGTTATGTATAAATATTCGAGTAGTGCTATGAGGGTACATGTTACCGAAATTCGATGATAGAATAGTTGTGTTGACATTACGAAATTCGTTCATAATCTCGTGCTGATCACTGATAATGCTAATTATCGTCATGTTTGCATTTACAAATGTGGCATCAAATTAATTTCGTTCCGAATTGATTAATTATTATAATTACTGAAATTATTGTCAATCAATTCTGTGCATATAATTTTACAATCAAAATTAAAACTTAATTGATCGAATTTTCATCAAGTTGAAATTTGAATTCGAATCATTTTCTGTGTTAATAACTATATTCAACGGTGAACGTAAACCTCTTTGATGTATTCATCATCAGATGATTTTTCGTGATGATTACAAAATACTGATCCACTGAATGAAATTTTCGCCGAATAAATTATTGAGTCACTACTGGAAAATCTGATTTCGTTTTGATTACAAACGGGGTATTTGTCAATGTTGATGAATCTGATTGAGATGGAAAAATTCTTTTGACAGTGCACACAGTTGAATTGAATCAAGAATTTTCTACACTGATTGTCGATTCAACTAGAAAGTGATTGATCAAGCGAATGATTCAGCAATTGATACCTCTTTTCTCTTCATTCAATTCCCTCGTTCACATTGATGAATAGAAATTATTCCCCAATCACGAAAATTATCAATCAACTGTGAAAAATAACATTTTGGTAGATATGAAGTTTTGCGGTAGCATAACATCATGAGAAGTGATCAGACTGCTGTGCAATTTCAGCTTTTTGAGAAAAATGAAAGAAATAATTATTAAAATCATGAAGAGAGAACAACTGTTCATGGGGAATTATTGCAGATAGAACTTGGATGACATCAAATTCAACTTTCAAGACGACACATCGTCAATACAGGAAATCAAGTTCCTCAGAATTTCGTTCGTTGAAATGAACTCCAAACCATATATCTCATCCCACATTCATATCAATTTGTCCACGATTGTGATGAATCACACTAATGAATTATCGAATGAAACTACAACTGTCATTTTTTTTTCTTTTGATTGACTGAAATTTGAAAGTGACGAGAGGCGAAAAAGTTTATCTCATTATTTTTCCAGATGTTCTTCAGGCTTGTCTGGAATTTTCATGACATCCTCGTAAGTACGAGGGAGAATCAGTCCTAACCTTGGTCAGCACTCGACCTAGATCTCAACCACTATCTCACTTCAACCCCTCTACATTTCTCAGAATTATTGAATTTTATAATGAATGAGAGAATGGAACACATCTTTGAGCAATAGGAAAATCACATAGAACTATCGAAAATTGATCAGAATTGACGGAAAACCATAATCGTAATTCTCTGCTATTTCGAGAAATAGGTGAGGCGAAACTGAAGTAAATTAACTAGAAGAAGTAAAATGAACTAGTTGAAAACTGAATCTACAATGTAAATATAATAATTTACAAATCTCAGTAATGAAATCAATTTCGGTAAGTTTTAGAGCTTGAGAGGCCTTCAACAATGTCACAATTTAATTCATAATTTCATTCAAACAAATAAAATTAATTTCAAAAACTCAGTTATGCATCCTGGTGTGCATCATGTGATCATCTGAATAAAAATATTGTAAAATTTCAAAACCCCGCTGCACTTTCACTCATATATACACGAATATATAAATAGGAAAATGGATGAAATGATTCACTTTTCAAACTAGACCCCAGATATGGTTCCCAAAGAGAATAATCTCTCCTTCAGGCGAAGAATAAAATGAAAAGTGTACGAGAAGTAGACCAGAACTCTAGATAAGTCGCTTTGGAATGCGGCGCGCTCAGTGAACGCTATCGACAAACACAAGTCGACTTTATCTATTTTATATATATATA
>JABMBR010006267.1:0-10857 GCA_018881525.1 Meteorus sp. PSUC_FEM 10030008
TGGGCTCATCAGACTCATCTCAAGAGCACCTGAACTTTCTATATTAAGTCTTGCAGAATGCAGTTCCATCACTAATGAAGTGGTTGAAGCTGCTATCCAAGCGAGAAGAATGCGAGCAAACAATGTTAAGCTCACTATATTCCATTCTGGTACTTCAATAGACAAATTGGTGATAGAAAGAAAATACGGAAAACATATCGATAATATATCACCATTGTTGGTACTAAGATAGGATTGCAGCTATGAATCATCAACCGTTTATTTTCTATAACTGCTCAGCTTTTTCAGTTTTTCTTCATCATATTGCCGAAATAAAATGAAATCAAAAAATAAAATTTTTCGATATCTCGTTCAGTTCTCGAGATATCGATAATGAAAATCCGGTTTTGCTTTTATTGACATGTGAAACAAAGGTTATGTTGATTGCATGCTTACGCATTCAGTTGGTTGCATGAAGTTTACTTTGGTTATCATTGGCTTTTTTATCTTCACTCTACATCGCAGTGAACTGCAGTGAACAGTCGACCACAATTAACCTGGTCAACCAATCGTAACAGAAGCAGTAAACAATTCCATACATTCTTGTAGCTTCATTTGAAATTGGTAAGCAGAGAAAAAACTAATCATAAAAACATATGAAATGGATGAGAAAAATTAGACTTTATGTTGGTTTATATATTTCATGTTCGGAACAGTGATTACACAAATGAATCGCTACAATATCTATTCGATTCCTCATTCAATAACAGTGACATAACCTCGATTGGACGGCAGTGTGACTCCCCCAATTCAAATGACCAAAACATTTTATGAAAATCATTGAACTTGATTACTTTCTTTTTCTTGATTTACTCGGTCGCAATCGTGTTGTTGATAATGTGGTTGTAGTTGTTGTGATTACATCATCCGAACTACAACTTTCATTGATAATATTATCATTAAATAACAATTTACTTTTGATTTTAGCAACATGCACAGTTGCATTGGCAACAAAACCGCCTTTACGGAACTTTCGCCTTGATTCGTTGTTCTTCGATTTGTTATTGATGTTCGACTGAGTTTTTGGTAATTTAGCAATGCCAAAGAGTTTCAATGAATCATCCTGTGGTCCTTGAAGCGTTTTTAATTCAGTATTATTACAATCAGCGTTCAACAGAGTGCTACTGATATTTGAGTTGATGTTGATGACTGTTCTGTGACGTCGTAAATTGTGTCGTTTCTTCCTGACGCATTTTTTCACATCATCAAATTGTTTTTCATTATTAGAGTCATCGTTAGAAATTTTCTCCAGTTTTTTATTGGACTTTTCAACCTTCTTTGAGACTCTGTCTTCGAATTTTTCAGCATAATCCAAGGCCATCAACTTCTTTGAGCAAGATCTGTTAATTTTCAATAGGATAAAAACATGAAATGTCTCATTCTCTTGATTCACGAATAATAACCTCAGTAATGCATCGCTGTTCTGTTCATAAAAGATGACGTTGGCAGCATCCGATCCTAGAAAATCTTTCTCCACCGTGTTTTCCACATCAAGATGAGAATTTTCGTACATTGCCATTCCTGTCCATATTTGTTGCTTTCTCGTGGTTAGTTTCATGTGAATATCTGGAGTCCTGGGTACTACGGGTGATAAGTACTTCATGTATCTGGAATGATTGGAAAAAGGCCTTCATCATCAAACTCGTAGACGAAACCAAATGTCTATCACTGGATTTATTACCTTGGTGGTTGTACAGGACGTACACGAGTTGGTAATTTAGCCGATGACACTCGCTCGACAATAGTTTCATTGTTGAATGCCAAGGTTTGTGAACTCAAGAGTGGCAAATTTTCGGTATCAAATTTTTTCTTCACTTCTTCAGCATTTGCTAATGGTGTACAGGTGTCTCTTGATGCACCACATGATCCTGAGTGAAAACGGGGCATAATTATTTGAGAATAATGATGAGGAATGGAAAAATCAGGATGAACATTCGTTCCTCGTATACAAAATAAAAATCTTCACTTCTATTTTTGATGAATTGTTCACTGGTCCGTGGATTATTTTCATCAGTTGAGTCTTCAGTAAATTCGCAATACATATCTGAACCAGGATCAGTTGCTGGTAGGTCCATAACCATCCGACGATTCTGCAAGACAGAATAACAATTAAATAAATCCAACTTCCAATTTGTCCACTACTCAGACACATTCGCCTCAATTTTTTGTACAGCCAAGAGTTTCCGTTTGACACGGTGGTTCTTCTCTCCCATTGTAGTTGTTTTACGTCGTATTTTCTTCAGTTTATTTATCATTCGTGACTTATTCAACTGTGGCGATGGTGGTGGAACACAAAAACACGGTTGCAGTACAGCATCCTCATCAGATGAATCCGAATTGATACAATTCACTTGGTCCAATTTTAATTTATCATCTGATGAACTGTCTGATGTGTCGCCTTCGTCACTGCAGAAAATTGAGTAGCGAAACGGCAGAATAGATGAAAAAGGCAAAAGAGGAAACAAAAAATGAAAATAATTATTGAAAATGATTTATTGATTCGATTCTTCTTCGTATCAGCATTTAGAATTATTAACCTGGAGTAATCCGTGAGATTTATATTCGTCGGTTCATCTGCACTCGATCCCTCTTTAATCAACCGAACGAGAATTTTATTTCTTAACTTCTCCTATTCGATAATGTTAAATAGATAAAAATAATTTAGTTAATGATATCATCGATTGTTGATTATTTTTTCTCACGCTAAGGTTAATATTGGTAGAATCAAAGTACTTTTGTTGGATCATCATCAGAAAAGTCCAATAACGTTTCGCAAAATGCTTTTCCTATTTGTTCGTAGTCTTGGATTGAAAAGTGGGTACCATTGCGTGATCCCAATGTTGATCCACCCATTGATGCTTCCATTGTGTAACTGTTTTGGATACCCATCAACCAGACAACAACACGACTAGTTCCTTCTTTACCTTTCTCGATGTGGAATTTACAATTCTCAAATGAAAACTGTAAAACAATTTTGGATTATACAATTCTTCCTTCTGCATTAGATCAATTTGTAGAATACGAATGAACACTCACTTTATCGGCAGCATTTTTATGTAGCATCAATGGAAATATCTGTTCTGTTAATTTGCCATAGCAATTAGCACGTTTACTCTCACAACCATAAATAAAAACATTGTGCTTCCTCGAATGAGCATGAAGATCGCAATACATTGCAATACCACACTCTTCCATCAATCGTCTTATCATTAATTTTGTGTGCCAAACGGAGGGGTAACTCTCACGCATAACAGTACGATATTGTCGATTCAAATCCTTGCCAGACAATGAGCAACGATTGTTACCAACTATGACACCATCAGGATTCAACATTGGTACAAGCTTGAAGATGAATCGTTCACGTAATTCACGTGCTTGATTTGATTCACCAATTAGAAAATCGATTATTCCTTTCATCATCCAACTTGATGGTGTTTCTCCTGGATGAACACGCGCTGTTATCACAATTCCCTTTTTTTTTCGGCCATCTTCGTTACAATTTGGCGCAGTTATTGTCAAGTAATGAACATTGTTACCAGCCAGTGTACGACAGAGCAGCCGTAGTTTTGTAAAACGTGATTTTACTGGATCATTTGATATGGTGGACAGGTATTCCTTGAAACAAGAACGACAAAGAATTTGGATTATCAATTAGCAGAGGCCAATCTTTGGGTTCTTTCATTCAGTAAATAGAACAGAAATTGTATCAATTGCTCCACCTGTAAGTCTGTGTATGTGTATGGATAGCAGTGGGCTAAATAAACGATGTCATGGTCATGAGGGAACGTTATGTTGAACGTCAACGTATGTTTCTCACGTTCTTCATCCCTGGAATTAATAAAAATGATTCGTCAAAACCTTCTCCCAGTATTCATCATCGTTGAACAGTTTTCTGACGATAAGAACCCAATTTCATACAAAAATTTTCGATACTTACGACGGATCGTTTTTGTAGTATGAAATATTGTCGCCACAACGTCGCCAACCCACCGCATGCATCGTAGCATCTTTAGTTGAATACAATAATGGCCTCAATCCATCATTATAAAGACTGTCTTCTTTACAAAAATTAACAATGGACAATCGATAAATAATTCGACTTCTTGTATTTGAAATACGAAAGTAAAACCATTGCATATGTCGTTGTGTATACATGTCACGACGTAAATGTAATTGATAATAACTGTCTGTTATCTTCAACACTTTCTCCAGGTTCCCAGATTCAAATCTCGATTCGAATTCTAAATCATTGCGATTTTTACTTGCTGAATTGTTGAAATTGTCTTCACTCAAGTCACCAAGATATGATGGAGTTGAGTTGGATGATGACAACACAGTTGTCCCACCCGAACATGAACGACTAAACTACAAGAACAATTCATGTGGATATTAATCAACAGGACATTTCTGTTTCAATTATGTCCATAACCTCAATACTTACGTAATTGGTTGCACTAATTGGTGAATAATTAAAGATAACTGTACCAAATTCATCACCGACAGGTTTTGGTTTTGGTTCACGTCCTGTTGACACATAATACGGCTCTGGTTGCGCAGGTATATAATCAATGTGACTAACACGCTCTTGTATAACCTCAAAAAGAGATGAAAAGGATAAACATTTCCGTCAATTCATTGTCATATTCTTTCATGTTATCGTGCATGGATTGAAACTTTACTTTACACACTGTAGGCCATCGCGGCTCTTGTGAAACTTCATCAGTTAATTGTAAATCAACATCTTTGAATTTAAAGATATTTGAGGTTATAGGCAGTACTGAATCAATATCACGTCTAGAGAGTCCAAAACGATCATGAAGATATTGAGTTGATAAATAATTCCCTGGAATATTTAAAAACATTGTCAACATTCGTTACTAAATCGTGATGGACTGGATATTTAATGTTAAATCGTGTGAATATACATTCAGGGAATTGCCAGAACTGATTCAAAACAAAGTTATTTAATTAATGAAACATTAATTATTAATTGTATTCACCGGCAGTGGTCTCGATGCTCTTCGAATCGAAATATTGTGGCATTATTATTTCTTCATAGGCGACATCAGGGAGATTATTGTCGTTGGGAAAAAGAAGTTTTGCACAACGTCGCCACAATGAACGAATCCATTCAACTATCCTACAATATTATTTTCCAATATATTCCGTTTCTTGGTTATGATTAATCCATTCTTAATATGAGTGGATATGGTGAATTGTTCAGTTTATTTGAAAATATTAAAGATAATCTGTGACACTCGATTTGTCGCTTGTTTCAATGACTGATCTTTAGGAATCGCTGAAGATTGAACAAGACTGCGCATCTGACCAAACAATTTGCGATTTGGATCGATCAAACGTTCAATATATTCACAGATCGCGTGTTCTAATCTATTCATATTAATTTAATTAAACGTTGAGTATCATTTCCGGTTTGATAAAGTGTGTGAGCTATTTTGGAGAAATCGATTTCAATTAAAAATTCTTGATGAACGTGAATTGGATTTTGATTGAGATGAAGGAAATGATTGCTGATGGACACCAAATGACGTTGATGAATTATGTCTAATTGAAATTTTTAATTGTTAGTCAATAATTGAATTGTATAAATACCTGGAATAGGTTGAATGGGAAATAATTCTGCTTGGAGTATTCTTACACGACTGTTGAGTAAAAAATCCATTGTACATTGTCAATAATGGCCAGGCAATTTGCCTGGATTGGTGTTCACGTTCATTTGACAACGTCACGCCATTTTGTGCGATTGACTTAAATAAATAAAAGAACAATTTAACATTAGTTGTTGAGAAACTGAAGGAATTTTTTCCTTTTTATTGTTTAGTCGTTTGCGTGCGCGCATAATATAAAATTATTGATCAATCACAAATCGTATCCAGGCATCAAAAGTTTGTGTGAATATTATAGCGGTGGAAACCATTTCTGGAGTGATTATCTAAGAATTTAACTGTGAAGGAATTTCAACGTACTATCAGATACATTTTAAGTAGGTTGGATAACTCCCGAATTCCAAGACTGTCATGAAAATCGAATTTTGAATTGGATCACAACCTGGTCTTCTATGAAAATTTTTGGATAATCCATCCTGAAAAAACTCCAAAAATATCTTCTTGAGTTTCAATAAATTTTGAATAAAATTGTCACGTTATGTTTCATCCAACAGATCCTTGTCATTGACAAAGAAACGAAAAATGGGTTGGACTGTGACTGTAGCTGTGTGCACACTCAATCAATGGGTTATGGATTTTGATGGTAATTATCGAAGGATACTCCAAAGTATTGAGGAAGCCAAAAAGGCCGGTGCGACATTACGTAGTGGACCAGAATTGGAGATCACGTAAGTCAAACAGAAGAATTAATTCAATTTTGTTAGGATTCATTTTAGATTACTGTCTTACCATTTTCTGATCTTGTTCTTTGTCTGTTTTGGATGAACAAATGGCTGATACGAATTGATAGAGGATACAGTTGCGAAGATCACTTCTTTGAGAGTGACACACGATTGCACAGTTGGCAGGTTTTGGCAATGTTACTCAAGTCTCACGTGTGCAACGATATAATTGTCGATGTTGGTATGCCAGTGATGCATAAAAATGTAACCTACAATTGTCGAGTTGCATTTCTCAATAGTAAAATATTATTAATCCGACCTAAAATGCAGATGTGCGACACGAAATTGTATCGTGAGAGTCGATGGTTTTCACCATGGACAAAGGTGATTGAGTCAAATTTATTTTTCTGCTGAAAAATCTTCGATGTGGATTTTTTTTTCCTATTCGTTTATCATTTGACTGATCGATGGTTTGATCTATCCAGGTGCGAACAGTCGAAGATTTCTTCCTACCAAGAATGATAACTGAAATAACTGGACAAAATGTTGTTCCGATTGGTGATGCAGTAATATCAACACGTGACACCTGCATTGGTTTTGAAATATGCGAAGAATTGTGGCATCCTGATAGCAATCATATTCCAATGTCACTTGATGGCGTGGAAATAATATCAAACGCTAGTGGTTCGATGTTTGAAGTCCGTAAAGCTCGTGGTATATTCGATCGTGTCAGAATGGCCACAACTAAATGCGGGGGATGTTACATGTACAGTAATTTACGTGGATGTGATGGTGGACGAATGATATTCAATGGTACCTCCTGCATCACAGTTAATGATGAAATCGTTAAATATGCACAGCAGTTTTCATTGAAAGAGGTTGAAGTCACCACTGCCACATTCGATCTCGAAGATATCAGGTAAGGAAAGGAAAATGTTGGAAAGACTGAACGACAGATGAATTTCTTCTGATCATTTCCACAGAACTTATCGGAATCTTGTGCGCTCTCGAACTCATTCAGCAGGGA
This sequence comes from Meteorus sp. PSUC_FEM 10030008, assembly GCA_018881525.1. Lineage (NCBI taxonomy): Eukaryota > Metazoa > Arthropoda > Insecta > Hymenoptera > Braconidae > Meteorus > Meteorus sp. PSUC_FEM 10030008. The sequence continues at coordinate 7,416 of JABMBR010006267.1, forward strand.
AAAGTCAACCATATCCCCGAGTTAGGATTGATTTTTGCCTCTCGTCAAAGGAAAAAATATTCAAATCACCAGACCGAGCAATTAGTACTGATTGCTCCAAAGATTATGACGAAAACTTGGATGATCATGACGATAGAAAAGACAAATCGGCGTTGGGTATGGAATTTCTTTCACCTGAGGAAGAAATTTCACTGGCACCAGCGTGTTGGTTGTGGGATTATCTGAGACGCTCGTGTCAAGGGGGTTTTTTTTTACCGTTGAGTGGTGGTGTTGATTCATCGTCGACGGCTTGCATGGTTTACTCGATGTGTCAAATGGTTGTCGATGCAATCGACAAAGGAGGTAAATCAATCATTCACTCGTTCATCCACTATTGAAATAACTTCTTGGACTTATTTCAGATGCTCAAGTACTCGCAGACGTTCAGAAAATCGTCGGTGATTCGACCTACATTCCTCGAGACCCGAAACAACTGTGCAATACTTTACTTATCACTTGTTACATGGGCACAGAAAATTCTTCGGCTGAAACAAAACAACGAGCAGTTGAATTATCATCGCAAATTGGTTCCTATCATCACAGTATAATAATAGACGTCGCGATATCAGCTATTTTGAGTATATTCCAACAAGTATCGAACTTAACTCCGAAATTCAAAGTTCATGGTGGTTCCCCACGGGAAAATCTGGCGCTACAAAATGTCCAAGCAAGAGTGCGAATGGTCATTTCATATTTATTTGCTCAATTGATGCTTTGGGTACGTTCAAGACCTGGTGGTTTATTAGTTCTGGGATCCAGCAATGTTGATGAAGCTCTGAGAGGTTATTTCACAAAATACGATTGCAGCAGCGCTGACATCAATCCAATTGGAGGAATCAGTAAAAGCGATTTGAAAAAATTCTTGAGATATTTCCGTGCGAAATTTGGAATTTCTGTTTTGGAGAAAATTCTTAATGCACCACCAACTGCTGAACTGGAACCATTGCAAGCCGGACAATTATCACAATTGGATGAAGTCGATATGGGAATGACTTACGACGAATTGTCGATGTATGGAAAGTTGCGAAAACTTGAATGCGCTGGACCTTTCACGATGTTTTGTAAATTGGTGCGACTGTGGCGTAACTGTACACAGAAAGAGGTTGCAGATAAAGTTAAACACTTTTATCGATGCTATGCTATTAATAGACATAAAATGACTATTCTGACACCTTCTTGTCATGTTGAAACGTACACACCTGAAGATAATCGATCAGACCACCGACCATTTTTGTATAATCATACGTGGAAATGGCAGTTTGACGCCATTGATAGAGAAGTGAATATCACTCGGTAATTTCCAGAACTTATTGAGACAAACAATAAATTGAACGAACGTTGTAGTTACAGGTGAATACATCAAGTGAACTTCGTGATATTATTGATAAAAAGGGAGAAGATGCTACCTCAATGCGATTGATTCGAAAATTCAGTGGTAAGCCATCTAAATATTCATCGCAAAACCAACTGCACACCAACTACCAAAATCCTGCAATATCTCAGATGACATTCCCACTAAACAAAGTTCACTTGTTATCATTGTGTTTATCCTTTTGTTTGTGCTTTTAGGTAAAGCAGAACCAGAAGCGATTGTCTGAGGCAACAGTTGCTTTTCCCAAGCCTTAAATTTCCGTCTGATGATTTTTATATGTCGAACTGATCAACAGCGAAATCAAAAATAGATATAAACAATAGCAATGATAATAAAATTTCGTTTATTGTGATGCAAATTCGATATCATTATTGTTTTTAGTATATTTAATATAAATTTTTTTTCTTGTACCATATTTGTTCATTTTGAGTATTACAATATGGAAAAACAATGATGAGAAATGAAACAGTCGCAATAAAAATTGAAACTTAAATAAATGGTGTGAGAAAATGATTCACCAATATTTTTACAATACGATAATACATGTCATCATAAATGAAATAATTATTATTATAACGCCATAGTTAATAGAAAATTATGAATAATTAATAATTAATAATTCCTGCAACATTTTAATGTTAAATTAAATCGTTGTCGTCATCTGAGATAATTATTTTTGTCACTTGATAAATATATGAGTGTAACAATAAAATATTATGTATTTACAGTCTTGTTTTTTTTTTTTATTCGTTTATCGTTCATTTATCCATTTCGTTTGTGGAATTTCACGATGATCAATTGTTTAATTTTCCTTCAATTGATTTACTACTTAATTTATTTGATGTAGCGATGATAACCGTCGTGAAATAAAGAAAAATTTCCCCGTGTGCATAAACTAATTATTTAATTGTTTATCAGTATTTTTTTTTCGTTCCTACCACCATTTTGTGAAAAATGAGAGAAGAAGAAAGAGAGAGAATTTAAAATTACTGAAATGATTATCGATAGGCATATTAACAAATTGGAGATAGAAAAAAAATTAATTGCACGAACCCCCGTTGTTTTATTATTTGTGAAATGTAAAAATATATTTCTATAATGGATGAATGTCTTTTTCCTTTTGTTTATAATAATTAAGTCTTGTGTATGTGTGTGTTTGTGATATTTCATGAAGCATATTGCGCCAATGAATTTATTTATTTCAAAAACGAATGATTAAATCGTGAAAACTTCTTCATTTCATAATTTTCACATTGTTGATACGATTAATTGCGTTAAATTAATAACGAATGACAATCGTTCACAATGATAAATGATTTGCAGCAAAAAATTATCAAGTGTAAGTAAATAAATGGAAGGACAAAGAAGACAAAAATTGAAAATAATTTAAAGAAAAAAAAACCATTTTTCCCTATAGTATATCACAGGTAACCCTACCGCAAGGTATTTATTTAAACAAATAATCAAATTGTGATGAAATGAAGCCGTCGAGACCTGAATTCGAAAGGTTCACAATGAACAAGAGAAGAAAAGTATTAAAAAAATTCGACATAACTGAACCACGACGTCAACTATTGTAAGTGTCGAATAATTTTTCTCCAATGTGACATGAAAAAGTGAAAATTTCGGTATCCCATTGGAAAAAAAGTTTCGATATTCATAAGTATATACATAACCTCCAAACTTCAACTCACATGAATGAACGGAAAATTTGTCTTATTCAATTATGTTCAAGCCCATCAAAGTCGAAGAGTAACGCGTGATATTTTTCGTTTATATAGTGATCAATCCTCTATCTTATCAAGAACCCCATGAAAAATTTCAATTAAATTCGTAAATACAATGGAATGTATGTGAACAAATTTAAACGCGTTCAATCCGAGTTTTTTGGGCCCTTAAATCATTTTGTAAATAATTGACTAAAAAGATAAAGAAAGTGTCCGATATAATAAAAAATGAACGGATTATTTAACTAATTAATTAATCAATCGATTCGATAAGTGAAAATACTGCGACTCACAATAATATATA
>JABMBR010006268.1:0-10855 GCA_018881525.1 Meteorus sp. PSUC_FEM 10030008
AATATTTAATATAATAATATACAGAGGGGGGGAATTGGAGTTCCTTTTCTTTGTCATCCATCTCAGATTAGTTTTTCTACAAGTGACTCTTTCGATTTCAATTATTTTTAATTTATTTATTTTTGAATATGTCCACTCTTGCATACACTGCTGAACATTCATTCTTACATTCACCTTTGGCCATTCATCGCACTCACTTCCACGTTTTTCTTAATATTTCTCCAATTCATTTATCTTTATTTCTTCACATTTATATCTGCATTTGTTTTGCTTTTCATTTTATTCAATCATTAGAACTCCTTCGCGTATAATTGTCAGGTAATTTATGTACAAACGATGATAGGTACAAGTCTTATTGGCTAATCGATCGTAATCTTTATTTATATTTTTTGTTTGTATTTTTTATTATTTTTTTTTTCCATCGGTATGTTGATTTTATTAATCAGTAATCTTTACTTCTTCCGTATCTACAGTCTCATACCCCGTACAATCACAACGTCACATAATTTTTTGTATTTTATTTCCTTCTTTTCTCATTTACTCCTGTACTGTACACACGTTCCATCGAAATAACAAAACCAAAAAAGTATATATGCAATAATAACGAACGAGTCGAAACAATATCGACGACATCCCTCGCAAAGATCGTGCTTTCATCCGTTATTCTTATTAGCATTTATTAAAATATATAATTTCTCTTTTCTTTTTTTTTGTCTTTCCTTTTGATTCATTTACATATCTCTCCGATTAGTTAACGGATCAACGAACTTCTTTACACGCGCTAACGAGAGAAACAATAATCGGTGGGCAATAACAATGACAACAATCGCAGAAATTACAATAAAATTATTCATAATAGCTTATAATAATAGTGTCCTTTATTTAATTTAATTTTCTCATTATTCAGTTTTCTTTTATATCATTTTTTTCGATCATGTATCGCCGGAGAAACCGATCAGTTTTTCTCTCCGCGCCAGTATATTTCGTCAATCCAAAAATTCGATCCCGGCAAAATTTACACCATTAGATAAATGAAATTTTAATATACAAGAAAGTAAAATTGACGGACGAAGCGCGAAAATCACGAGGATAATTTTCACCTCAAGTTAAAGTGGCCGAAGAAAAAAAAATATGAAAATCAAAACAGATGTATTTGTGCTAATTTTTATACCATTCGATTTCCTTGATGCAGATTCAGCTTTAATAGTTACAACATATAACTACCGCGTCAACGCGACGTCTCACACGTGTGCTCAATTGTTTTTTTTTCTTCCCCCAATTTCAATAATTCATCGCAGCATCAATCTCTTCCTATCCGACTTTTAATTCTAATTATCCATTCTCCCTGTCTACATCATTCTCTCTTCATTTATTTTTTCATTTGTCGATTTACAGCAAACATTAAAAATTCTATTATTTACAAAAAGCTCAGGAATGACCACGGCGACGCGCACACACACGCGCGTTTATAACCCAAGATATTGGAACAATTCGAGTAATACTAGTATTACACAATTACAATATGAAATAGGCGTTCTCGGGGCCAGTTGCACAGCGAGCACGTCCACCGGGGTTTTTTTTTCTATTATAATTCTATATAAACACATTTCTCTGGTTTTCATTATTTTTCACTTCTTTTCTACACCCTGAACAGAATACATGCGACAATGACGCTATTTTTCCATTGACCCTTCCTCATAAAAATAGCCGTGAAAGAAACAGGATGGTGGAACGAGAGTGAGAGTCAGGAACAGATATCAATAGAGACAGAGACAGAGTGAAAAAGGAAGTGAATGGAAAAAAAAATATCTTCCCATATCATTTAAAATTTCGACAATTTTTAATTTATTTCCAAGAAAATTCAATTGGAGAAAAATATCTTTTCTGCGCTCATCCCGCACCTGGCCACGAGCAATACAATAAAAATAACATTAATTAATAAAAATTGACAATAATAAATCATAAAAATAGTGACATAATTATCGGAACTTAATTATCGAAAAAATTAATTTGTTTCATATTTTTCCATGATAATGGTTCGTGTTGTATAGAAATATAATTGAATGGAATGGTCTCAACAGGCGAACGATTCCGCGTAGACTTGACATCCTATTTTTATTCACTTTTTTTTCTTTCTCCTCGATGCAATTCATAATTTTGTGAACTTCCATAATTATGTATCCTATCAATTCATTGTGTGGGGTATGTGTGTGTGTGTGTGATTTTTTCTATACATTTCACGTTCATTATACTTACATTCATTTATACATCAGAGGGAGCAAGGGCATTTATTTATCGTCTCTATATAGATCTTCCTCTCAGATTTTAATCGTGTTCCGACGCAACACCCAAAAAAAATTACAATCAAATGAAAAAATAAAAACATAAAAAATAAAGTCAAATCAACAAAACAGTCTCTCGATTTTTTTTTTCGTAGTTTTTCTTTCTTTCAACGCAAATCCATCTCATATACACTCTCGAGTCACGGCGAATTCTCCATATACTGTTATACAAAAATTCATTTCATCATATTTTATTTTTCTTTTGTTTCAAATTATACTCCAACGTCCTTATTAAGAAACCATTTTTTTTTGGGCGGTGGGCCGTAAAATAATATAACGTTAGTGACGCGCGCGACGCAGCATGCGCACTCAACTTACAAGATTCATCTGGTATACATTATTTACAGTCCATATTTACTTATATTACATCACTCAAGTAAATTTGTAATTTGAACAAATTTCGCGTGAGCATCAAAAAAGAGCACACCCCTACAACTTGCCTGCGAATGTTTTTCCCTCTCTGTCTCTGTTTTATAATCATAATCATAATTTTTTTTCTCCATTCAATGAGAAATCTTGTGCAGATTAGTTCGTGTTCTCTATTAACCCCTCTGCGAATATTACGCGCGTACCCGTACGATATTCAATTGTTATTTATAAATTTTTCTTTTATTGTATATCAATCTGCTCTCTAGTTTTCTTGCATATTGGCCAGAACCCGTGTGTGTGTAGCTGTGCAGCGAGCCCCCGACGGTAGTGGTTGTTCTCAGTGTACTCACTCTCAATTGATTCGAGAGCCAAATCTCTCGATGTGTCACTGGTGATAGAGAAGACAAGACAATCTCCTTTCTCAATTGTAAATTGGTTGGATCGATGTGGCCGCACGTTCTTTTGCAGTTGTGTGTCAGTGAAAATCCACCTGCGTTCATTGAATCATCGACAGTCATTTGAGGATATCATTAATGAGAGAGCTATTAATGGCGTTAGCAATCTGAACGCGTTGGATGGAGTAAAACACACTTTTGAACTTGCGGAGGGTTCTCGACGACGGGCACATCACACTTTTTTTTCCTTCATCGTGCTTCATTATGAATACAAAATGAAAACTCGTTTCTATTTCAAGAATATATAATTGTCCGACGGTATTTTTTTTGTTTATCACTGCACCCGAAAAATGTTTCTCACTTTTGTTAATTCGCGAGGCGGAGACATGAGAGTTTGTGAGAGAAAAAGAGAGAGAAAAACACACGTCACAACAAACAAACAAACAACAATTTATTAACAACAACGTCCGGAACGACTATAAGAACGAGGTTCATATTTATATTTTCTTCATATTATTAATTTTTCTTGGATTGTCCATGTTTTTTTAATAACTGTCCTGCGGTTAAGTCCTCTTTTAAATAATTAATCCTCTTTTCTTATCGTTACAGAAATCACCATAATTTCGTCGTTCCATTCGTCTATACGCGATATAAGTTCATTTGAAGCATTCATTGATTTAATTTTTCATTTTATTTATTCAAACTGATCGCGATTTTTTTCTTTTATTTAAATTATTCGTTAAGTCGCGGCCCGATAATAATAATTGGGCCGGACATACGGCCGTCGGCCTCCCCGATGCTCCGGTAAGGACTCGTATCGCCCCGTATCGAATTCACACCCATCATCATCACCATCATTATCACGATCGTTGAGATCGTCATCCTCCACATTACAATAATTTTGCTGCTGTAGATGATGTTGATTTAACCACTGCAGCTACGATGCACCGTAACCTGTAGTACGCGCTTGGAGGTAGTGATGATAGAATGGTGGTAGTCCATCAGGACTTGTTGTTGAATTCGATTGCGAGGTTATGGCGAGGCCCAACGGGGGAGGCCCCGGCGAACGCTAGTGAGCCGCAAGTGAATGTGCCGTAAGACCCTGAGGGCTCAACATTGGTGGACTATGACTGTGTCCCATTGGCGATCCATGCAAATGATCTTGCGTATGATATCCCTGATGTATTCCACCTTGTCCTTGATGTCCAGGTGGCATTCCTTCCATCATACCGTCGCCCAACGTATTTGGCGGTGTCATACGTTTTTCTTTCTGTCGTCGATTACAAAACCACACTCTAACAACTTCTTTCTCCAATTGTAAACTGTCAGCCAAACTCGTTATTTCTTGAGCTGATGGTTTTGGCTGTTTGTGAAAGTGTTGTTCCAATGCGCCCTTAACTGACACTTCAATAGACGTGCGCTTTTTTCTTTTTCTACCCTGTGCTGCTATTTTATCAATGCTCGTCGGTGAACCCGTCGTTGAATCTGCCTCTTCCAACCATTTTTGCAATAATGGTTTGAGTTTGCACATATTTTTGAAACTCAATTGTAACGCCTCAAACCTACATATCGTCGTTTGTGAAAATACATTTCCATAAAGTGTACCAAGTGCAAGACCAACATCAGCTTGCGTGAAACCCAATTTAATTCGTCGTTGTTTAAATTGCTTTGCGAATGCTTCAAGATCATCCGAAGTTGGTGTGTCTTCTTCACCCGCACTGTGATCCCTATCTAATGCATGTCCCGGATGCAATGGATGCCCTGCGGGTGGACTGTGATTGTGCGCCTCACGTAAATGATGCGGTAAGCCCGTTTGATGATTGTGTAATTGATGTGGATGCTGATGTGGATGTTGATGTAACATTCCATTCATAGCTGCATGATATTGTTGGAGTGTTGTCGGTGATGCAGCGCCACCGCTTGGATTATAATGGGCCGACGGTACAACTGGTGCATGCCAAGAGTGTGGCGAGCCCATTCCTGGTGATTGATGTGGACCCCGATGATGCATACCCTGGACGGAGTCTGTTGCCGTAGCAGCAGCGGTCAATGGTTTAACATCTAAACTCGAATTACCCTGAGCATGTGGATGATGATGTGGATGATGTGTTGTATGATGCATTCCCATTGACGCTGCCCATGGATCACTGCCAGGTTGCAAACTGACCCATGGATTTGCTGATGATAAACTCGCGGGATGTGATAATCCATTAGGCGACGGGGAAGAACCAACTTGATGATGATGGTGATGATGATGATGATGTTGTGGCGCTGGCATATATTTCATTTCACCGGCGTCCGCGGCGCTGCGGGGCGAGCCCGATGAGTAGCCACCAACCGCAATATTCATCCCAATAGCTGTACCTGAACCACCGTCCAGGTCGGCTGACACTGCGCTACTAACAGGCATGTACGTGGTAGCTGCCATCTACTCCCTCGCCAGTCAATGCGAGACTCTCTTCCGCCCTCGAGAATAAATCTCGAACGCGCCCGCACTTTTTCTTTCAAGTCCACGATTACACCTAACTCTTATGTAACAATCCTTATTATTTTCATCTGCTGTGAAACTTATCGATTCTCCGATTCGAGATTGCTTGCACTTCACCAAGCAATCACCCTCCCTCTCTGTATTTTCTCGTGTTCTCTATATAGTAACCTGTCGTGCCGAATCCAATTGATCCCTGAACCGATTCAAAGAGAATAAGCAACACTACCTTTCGCTTGCCAAGCTCACTTCAGGTTTTATTATCGACTAGAAATTTCAACAAGAGGGTTCTCTTTATATATATTTGTATGGATATTCTGTGTAAACACACACAGCCACATACACACTAACACTTTACACACACGCACAAATGTGTGTGTGTGTGTGCATACACCGAAGGTATCGTATTATAGTGAATTAGTTCGTACAAATATTTTCACACTTCTGCTGTGTTCTGTCCAAAACCAAGAAAAATTTATTTTCGCTTTGCAATATGAATATTTCAATCACTGCCGAATATTCGGCGGTACATTCCACGATGTCGCAGTTCTCACCACATTTCTTTCAGTATTTTTACGCATCTTCGAGTGTGTATAGATCAACACACAAAATATACTATCACCATATCATCCGCTGCAATACAATTTTCACTTTGATGCAAATCGCTGTGCTGTTTATATATGAATGTAACATATACAATTTCCTCTTGCTTCTTTCAATTCATCTCTACATCAGTTATGTGATGAAAGCACATAGCGTTCTACCTTGCGCCACAATTCACACCCCCGAATTGACTACATTCGTGCACACTACGATTACTCCAATTCTCAAATCAAATGAAAATGAAATAAAAACGGCGAAAACAAAAGAAAAACAAAATAAACGTAACGAATAAACTTCGCGTAGTCCAAGACTTCGAAAAAATCACTTTGCAATTCAGATGAATAAATATTTAATTGAATTGAGCTTTAACCATCATACAAAGCTCATATTCTGTTATTTCCTTCCGTCGCACACGTTTTTAATTGTGAATTTTCCTTTGGCCAGTTATTTCTCGTGATGTGTAATAACAAACACACAGACAATAATATGTAATGATTTGGTTGATGATACTCGCGACTCCACCGGACTCCACTAAAACGCGAGACTGAGTTAAGGCGACGCGGAATAGCGAGTATTAACCCTCGGTATCCGCGACAGTTTGCACAGCGCCTGAGCGTTATACCCAGTCGTGTCTCGTCCTCACTCTTTCGTCCTCTCTCTCTATCTCTTTCTCTCTCTTACTATTCAATATATATATTTGTTATAACAACTATATACTGTATAAACTCTCTGGACACGGTGGGCCACGCGAGCGAGAGAGATAGAAAAAAGAGAGATAGAAAAAAGAAATACGGGAGAGAAAGATCTGGCTGACTCTCATGCGTTATGCATGTCGTAGCTGAGAGCGACTGACTGCCTCGCCTCACAACTTGCCCGAGGTTCCCGACAACTTCGAGCTCGTATAACCTCGTCATGCGCACGATCCTCGATTCAATATCCCCACTGTATAACTGGTCTGCGCTTATTCGTTGTTGCGGCAAGGTGGCCGTCGATGCTACGTCACTATTGGGCGTTGCTTTGATGTTAAGTAAACGCCTCTTTATATAGCTGAATGTCTGGGGCTACGTTGTTTACCCCTCACGCGCTGCTTTGGCACAACACTACGACCAACGAGTAAGAGCGGGCATTCAGTTTTAGTGGTGGTTGTGTGGATATGCGATTGAGAGCGGTAACAGTACAGAGCAAAGCGAAACGACATGACATACAGACGAGAGAGCAGAGCTACCGTGAGCTCGTCTACTCCGCGCTACTGTTTCGTTATTTTCTTTCATTTTTTTTCTACTTGATATTTAACAATTTTCACTCACAGTATGTTGGAATATCAACATTCTTTGCTATTTGCTCCCATCAATAATCCTAGAAGAGTCATTTGTTTTCCTATTGCATTTGACATTTGAGAAATCTGTTGAAATGCCTCACGAATTGGAGGAAAAAAAAACAATTTTATTTTTGCACAATTGAAAAATTCATCTCAAGTTTGAATGATATCGACAATGCCAGTTGGAGTCATTATCGTTCTACTCTTCCTTTCGTATCACATCAAAAAAATGAATGTCAAATTTAAAAAATCATTCACACCCCCACATTATCCATGTACATTTTTTCACTGACACAAATCTACGCAACAGGTACACTGCTAATTTACCCAACTAATTATCCCGACGGGTTTTGTATCAACGAGTGGATGAGAGTACTCTCTCGATACATTGGTATGCAGCTACAGGTAGTGGCTCGTTGCACGCTATCTCTATCATTCTCTTTTTTTTCCTACCCCATCCCTATTTTTTGTAGATATATGAACATCGGAAGTACTTCCACCAGCATAAAACCACCAAATTTCATACAATAAATGAAAACAAGTGTGGTCTGCATAGTGTACTATCAATCGTATTCAAAGAAGATTCAACTACTCTGAAAATTCAACTTGTAATACAATCAGCTGTGTATGAGATGAGTCTTGCGCCGGTGCCACTATTACATGTATATCTAGTTCCCCCTATATATTCAATATGCATAGATATATAGAGCAGACATATAGATTTACATACATATTTATACTTAACACTCCACGAGGCCTTGAATAGATCCATAATGGTATATCGTTATAGAGAAATTTTCATATTTTATCACAGAATGGAATTGTAACGATTGTATTATACCAGATAAATTGTCGTGTCGTTGTATATACATATACATATATATGTTGAGCAACAGGTGACGAGAAAGAACTGTTCCTATATACGTACATGAAATATATATATTGACATGGTAGACATGTGTATGGTTAAAATTGCTACTTAATTGATTATATGAATTACGATTATTGAACTCTCACAGTTGTTCAACCAATTTCATGATCAATCGATTCTGTCGTCTTCCTTCCTTTTACTCATTCATTGATGTAACATTGATGATGTTTATTGGTCAGATAAATCATCCCAAATTATTTATATCTGTTTTTATGTAAAAGAAAAAATAAATCTTTTTATTGCAGCATAAAAATTATTCGAAAAATGATAAAAATGGACTTTGCGTATGGTCTATATGACACAGCACCAGAAATGTCGACAAGCTGTGCACATAAATTTACCTATAATGTGAACGACTTATCGCGCACTCGCTTTGTTATATATTCATTCTATAACTGTATATAACGTCGCATTGGAACTTACACATAGTCATATATTGGGTATATACAGATATGTATGTATACACATAACAAGTGTTATGCGTGGCAGTATGCCCAGAGATGAATTCATACATGTATGTATATTGTTTAAAGGGGGATGTGAGTTTTACGACCCCTTTCACCGGAAGGAGTATTCTCAAGCGCGGACTAACGTAATGCGCGAGAATCAACAGTTGTAAAATGAATGTGAATTTTATCAGCCAATACAAATCCTTTTCAATCCTTCTTCAGAATTTAGTCTATTTACAATTCGTCCAATAATTTATACCGATAAATAATTGAACGAAAATGTATAAATTCGGTATTTATTACGACTGTATTTTCAACTCCCACATTTAGTTTTGTATTCGAACTAGAAGATAAAAAGTAGCTTAGTACGAAGAAAGGAAATATTTGTTTAATAGTCATCTATTCTCCCACTAGTTTTAATCAATCGAATTTCTACGCTTCTTTTGCTTGTTGTATGAAAAATATACAGACACCATGAAATTATATATTCAAGAATTGAAAAAGACAATATTTATTCGATAACGTTTCACAAGACATTTTAGGTCTATAATTGATGTTAATAGCAAGAATAGGCGCCATGTGGAAAAAATTGTAGACTGAATAAAATGATGAATCACTTCAAACCTAAATTGCGTCTTGTGCCACTCATTGCTCATTCATACGAACCCTGATTTTTCTATACAGATTAATTTTCTCTACCTGTATCCTGCCTGCACACAAATACATAGAGAAATATATGTCTATGTATGCAAACAGTCTATCGATCGACCTCATCACGCCCGCCTGTACATAATGCACCTTTAATTCGATTTTGCGTACCCCATTGTGTCAAATTGAATTGAACGGCGCGTGAAATATTTACTTAGGATACCGACAGGTATAGACTGGTATTGAAATATGGACGCCAGGTTGTGCGCGAGCGCATTTCGATCTTTTGACACAGTAGCGCGCAAATTGAGAGACAGATATATAATCATAACTATCGCTCGTTGCTATGGCCACCCCGCGAGCGTCGGCGTCGTTGCTCATGCGAATATTTGAACCGAACGATGCGTGCGCAACATATTTAAGGTCAATCATAATGTACGCCTTGAGAAAATTTCGTTCCACAATAAAAATATCAAACGATTTTTTTATGCGGCGTTCGATTCAGCTCTTTACTCTATTGGGCAACCCTTCTTGCCTTGTGTACCCTTAACGTAAGTTTTTTTTGCACGTATTGTAGGTCCACATCAATGCAGGGTGGGTTTTCTTGCCTGCTTGATGGTCGCGCACCTTCTACAAATATTCTCAAGATTGCAAAAACAATTGTGATAAACACTTAGATGCCTGCGGGCCGCTATTTGTCTAGACATAATTTGAATACTATCGAAAATTATCTCAAAATTATTCATATTCTTAATATTTTTTTTCTCAATATCTTTAGGTAAAAATATTCGTTCAACGAATACGCCGCTGTTAAAAAATATAGCATCATACATTCGTGACTCGAAGGCAAATTCGTGAAGACAAAATTGTTCAGCGCGAAGTTTCTTTTGAATGTCCTCTACATTGAACCAGCGATAGTGCGTACTGAATTTCAGATAAGAAAATAATACAATAAATGTTACAATATTGAACAAACAATAAATATAGGCGTGACGAAATTCATAAACGCTTGGAAAAGTCCATGAAAATATCTCGACATAATATATTTATACATATAGACAACTGTATCAACTAACATACATGTGACAAATATTTGTCTTTGATATCGCTATGCATGAACTAAAATACGTATGGAAAATCTATCCACTATTTTACAGCGTATCGTAGGTCAGAAATAAATTTTTCTGAAACAAAAACTAAATTATTTCTCAAACATGTCACATCGTGGATGAAAAAGATACAACGAGTATGTATAAAACGAACACGGAAAAATAGAGTAAATGATCATTATATCTATACAAAATATATATATATA
>JABMBR010006269.1:0-10849 GCA_018881525.1 Meteorus sp. PSUC_FEM 10030008
AGTCTTTGATTTTCTAATTTTGCTTCTTGCGTCTGGGGCATTTTTATGTAATCATACATTTTGCTTGCAAGTATGACGCTCACTCGAAAAACTATCCTCAAAACAGTTGGTTGTGATACTGACATACTATCACCGAAAATAACCTAAAAATGGGAATTGAATCAATATTTAACGAAAATTGTCAAATAGTTGTCGAATTATTTCTGTAATGATGATAACTTGTAATTACCTGAAAACTTGCAGTTGCATAGAATCGCACACATACTAATAATTGAAATACTGGTGGAATTGGCCACGTTGATTGACTTGAACTAAATTTTTTTCTACCAGTGGAAATAACCTAAATTCAATACTATCCTTCTCAAATCGGAATCGTCTTTTGAATTCAAGTTCTGAATGAAATTGAAAAAGATCTTGTATATCTCGAATATACCGTTTTGGAATTCGGAAAATAATATTTTCATCATCTAAATCTAAGTCGACAACCATATGATCGCCAATGTTAATGTCATATAAATCCAGAAAATTCATTTTTGAAACTGCTTTTTCATTTTTTCTACCCACGAGTTATTTGAGACTATCTCAATTCACCTAAGATGTTGACTTGAGCAGAACACCCTTCCTTTCAATGAAAAGTTAGGTTACAATTGTTTTTGAGATGATCTCAGTTGACTATGAATATATCGAAAACATCGAATTCTCAATCTCGTCTTGAGCAATGTTTATGAATAACTATTTCCACTGGATATCTTGGCTGAGATTGAGTTGTTGAGATTTTCTCAAGATAGCCGTCTATAAATCTAAAGGCTGCCTTAAGACTATGCTTAAGGCGAACTTAGACGTAAGTCACGATTGTGAATACGGGTCTTAGCTTTGATGATTGCGTACTGTACCCTGACACTACGCCTCATGGGGCCGCCCGTGATGGTAATGAACAATTTTTTCTCATGAGAACTCGGACTTCTTCCGGCAATAATTCTCAGTAGGATGTTTGCTAGCAAATTTATTGAGGAATTCTTCTGATCTCGCAATCTGCAGACGCCGAAATTTCCGCAATGAACAAGAAAAGATAAAACTACGCTGCATTTCAAGAAGAATGTGACGATTGCATGTGATCGATATTGGAAGAATAAATTGTCGTCATCTATGTACTGAGAAGTCGAAGTAATGAATACTGCGGGGACGAAATGCGTACTGAAAAGTAGGTGGAAAATTGTTGAAATGGATCCAGAAAAAAAAAGGCATGACCCCGATCGAATATTTTCAATTTTTGAATATTCTCTGATGTACGACAATATCGACAGCGGGTCATGAAGTCGGAGATTCGATTTTTCATATGTCAAATATGACGCCAATTTCTCGATAGAAATTGCAATTGAGAGAATAGTTTCACTCATCGAACACACTTAATGTGTCTTTCGTGAACCAGCCACGATGGCAGACCCAGATGTAACCCATCCAACTGATAACCGCACTCAATGTGGCTTAGCTTTGATCATTGCGTACTGTGCCCTGACACTACGCTTCATAGGGACGCCCATGATATTAACGAACAATTTTTGAAGTGAATACTTCTTTGGCCGCATGAGAGTAATTTTTCAATGTTCCGTCAGGACACAGTTTGGAATTGTGCGTCTCGCAAGTGAGATACAGCATATGAAAGATTGAGTGGAAGAGAAAGGCAGAGATAACGAATGAAAGAGAGTACTGTTTCTGACGCATTAGTGTCCCACTACATCTGTGTTGTATGCAAGATCCTATATAGGTATACAGCCTATACTTCTATACTATACATACACTATACAGGTTGTCATGAGGTGAGGCCGTTCACGCTCGCACTACCGAGCGTGTGAGCGCACGTATTGCCGTTGTACCCGAAATTGCCATTTATCGGCATCATGTCCCCATCTATTGGGCTAGGCCCGTGGACTTGTCCCCCACTCAGCGCGACGACAGCGCGCGCTGATGATTGACGACGTCAATCAATTGACGGTCAATATTTGCATAGGGATATAGATCATCTCCACGTTAATCATATGAGGACCACCGAAGTCAAGGAGGGAATAGCGCGGTGAGGATTTCCGGCTTCCTCCTCACTTGTGGAAAAACCTTTGCAACGTGCAACTCGTGCGACAGTGACTACGCTATATTATTGGAAAAGAGTTGAATTTTTGACCTGGCTATTCTACGTTATTGGATACGATTTGTGGATTATTGGATTTGGCGGAGGCATTGTGACGCGAATATTGTTGGATTTGGATCAATAGTGGACTCGATTATCAGTTAGTGCGTCGTGTTAGTGACGTGACTTGGTGTACGTGAGCATAATAGCGCATGGAATCGCCACGCCAATATATACACGTGGGAAACGCACCACGTTGGAATCGCCTCGCCGAAATATTCACGTGGTGAATACTCTACGTTGGGACTAATCAACGGAGTTAGGAGGAAATCGACCTACTACATTGCCTGCCTGCAGTCCGAGACACCAGGATTGTTCAAGACGCTGAGAGCGTGTATCCAACTGTGAGTAGCCCGCCGCCGGTACGCCGCCGCCATTTTCGCATTTATTGAATAGTTGCGGGTGCTGCGTTCGCGCGGTATATGACGCCATAGTAGAGTCACGGTAAATTTATTGCATTGAGTGAAACCATCTTCGAGTCATTTTGGTTGTTTCAAATTCATGAATTTGGAGTCTTTTGTATTGGATTAGTACAATTGGATAGGTCGTAGATCTATCCGAGTAACACACGAACAGTATTGGACGTTACCCCTCCCGTTCAATCCCTTCTTCCTTGTGACGTCAGCGGCAATACGCGCGCTCAGAGCTGAGGCGTTAGGAAATTGTTCACAGTGGATTATCGAAACGTTATCATTATTATTACGCATATCAGCGTGTTTATTTTGCGTGTATTATTGCGAGCATTATCGCGTACGATACTGCGTGCGTTGTTACGCATATCATTACTTTCGTTAATATCCAAGGATTTGATTTAATAAATCAAATTCATATTCTTTTCAATTCAACGAGATCTGTTCATTATTGTAGAGATACGTATTGCCCGCTAATCATTTATCTTCAGAGGTGTGTATACGTGTCCCCAGACACACGAATACATTGTTCGATTATCGACCGTAATCCGGGTGGCATCCCAAACGGATTCAAGTTGAATCCAACCCCCACCACTCTAACCTGTATTCTCTTGCCCGTAGAACGGCGAATAGGGGAGTGCAGCGTTACAAGTGACATCCCTTGTGGGGATACGAAATCTATCCAATTGCACTTTGGCGTCATTACCGGAAAATTCCCTTCCGTTCTCTTTTCAAATTTGAATTTGAATTATTTAGTTTCCGCTGAATGTTGTATGGGTTATGGATGAATGAATGTGGAACTTGATGAATTGAATACCAATAATTTGAATTGGATTGTTACAGGAAAATCAATAATTAATGAATATTGCTTGGCGAAACATTCATACTTTGTGGAAACATTGCGGAAATTTAAGAAATTTAAGAAGTCAATTGTGTTTACGTGTTGTTCATGAGATAATTGGAGAATAGTATTTGTCCGTTCACGTTATCATTGGAATCGTAGTAATTGAGAGGACTTATCGTTGGCGCGGCTGATAATACCACGCACAGTCGAAATTGATAAATCAACTTGAATTGATCGGACAATATACTCAATAAATAGTGAAGGGGTTCATACGTTGAGTAAATTCTATTACTTTTAGATTTTCGGGGAAAATACTGAATATCGCTGCTGATTTAGCGTGATTTGAACAGAATCCACAAGAACGATAAAGTTAACGAGTAAACACGATTTGGACAATGATACCGAGTAAATATTGACATTTCGCGGAAGTTATGTTACCTCGAGATTATTCGTATAAGTTCGCAGCTGAGAGCGCGACAAAATTGAAAATTGGAAAATAAACAATTGTTTGGAAGAGATACGAATTGTTATCGTTTGGGTTTGTGTATTTGGGGTTTGTTCCAGATTCTCTCTCTTTTCAGTGGAATCAATAAGAATTGCCTAAAGGAATTGATTGCCACAACGGGGTTGAGAGCAATAGTTAGCGAAACGAGGAAGTAATTGGAAACAAGGCAAATTAATATCGAATTGAGACGAATTGGAACAATTCCCGTTGGAAACGAACTTTAGTGGAGAATCGCGGAATTTGAATAAGCGAGCGGATGAATATTGCAAGCGTAAACTGAAAATCCAAGGTAATGGGGTCAATATTGCAATTGAATGGGTTATGGGTATGCTTGAGTGAGTGTCGCGTAACGAGAAATTAGAAAACAGAATTGAAAGCGTCGATCGTTCCGATAACTAGCGTGAAAAAAATACGCCCGGGTTTAATAATAGTCAAATAGAATAATTGCACCCGTAACTATAAGTTCTGATGTTCAGGTTGGGTTTTTCTATGCCGAGTTAATAAGTATTCGTATCCTATTCCCTTGATTATACCTTTTTCTCCCTTTTATGTTCGATTGGCGCGGTTTGACGCTGCCTTACACCATTCTAATACGGTATGTTCCGACTTGGCGGTCCTGGTGGCAGTATTGTGTAGACACAATAACCACCTTGACCGTGAATTCATATTCTGGAACGGTCAGTGAGTTCAAGCAGTGAACTCTCTGACCAATCATCATCGGTTTGACACATTTGTGTCATACTGACCATGCATCCGCGCAATCAACACGTGTGCAGCCATTCACCAATCTATGACGGACTCTTCCGTAAGAGATGTGATCACCACGAGGTGATCTACTTCCCTTCCAGACTCTCTCTCTTGTTCTGACGCTCACTGAAGGCACACGTGTTTCTCGTATTCGTCACGCACCGTAACTGTATTCCTATCATTGTGCATTCATCGATCAATCAATTATAATCGTTGTGTTCTCTCAAATAGTTATCACGGTTACAACACCCAGTGAAATCAAAGGTTATTCAGTTCATCAAGTATTTCTGTGTGCATCTCATTCAACGTGCAACAATCTGTACGTGGCGTGTGCTATCAGCTTCATTCAACGCTGACTGGCAATCGCGTGTTCATTCATTGTTACTTTTATAATCAACCAAACATTCATCAAAAAACTTGCGTAACCATCATTGGGTGGTGTGTATTCAGATACACTTTGCTATTGTTCATGATACACCACCCGTTTGTATCATTCATATCAGAACCGATCGTTTGTTCATCATACCATTGTAATCATTCGCATTTCCATCTGTTTGAACTGTGTTCATCCAACCTCGTTCATATTCAGTCACACACGCAATATTAGTTCATTCATTTTCTTGTTACATTCAAATAACCATTGGTCAATCATTTTTTGAGTTATACTGTTAATGTTGATTGAATTCAAATAAAGTTTTATGACCTTTTGTTATATAACCCGGCCATTCTTCATTTGTTTCAACATCATCGAAACACGGTACTAGCACTCGAATACAGATAGTGGATCTGATACGTCGGAAATTAGTATAAGCACGTTGTTGAATAGAAATATACTGGTTTTCTCAAGTCACTTCCTGGGTTGTAGACGTAACGAAGTCCAACCCAGTGTCCCCATATTGTGTACGTTCTCTGATCTTTCCCCGTTTCAGGCGTCTGACAGTCGGGTAGGCCGTATCGAGTCATTACTCCATAAGAAGATGGATGATACGCGAATCCCCGAATATTGAGACGTAACGGGAGGGATAACTGATGAAGTGAATGAGCCCTTGAGAGGGGCGGTGGAGAATCAAACCAGAGAGTCGATAATCGCGAGTTGGAGGGTAGACTTCGCGAGGAATCTGGAAAGGAAGATACTCGCGATTCGGAAGAGTCTGATTCCGAATTGATCCGGGATTAAATTCGACAGGTACGGAAGAGCCCCGTAGAATCACACCTTCGCGACTATCATGGGGTTTTGGATTCCGTCCTGAGAACATTAGAGAAACGCCAACCGCGGCATAAGAGTAACCCGAATTGTATCCGCGGAGTTAGTCCAACCCGTTCGTTGAGTACTCTCGTTTCAAATCAAGGTAGATTACCTACGGGACAATCGGGTGGACGGTTTGCCGATCCAATCTCTATGGTTAAAGAGGCGTCGCCCGAGGACTCCCGTAGAGACTCACTGCGAAGAAACGCGCGGGAGGATAGGAGAACAGAGTCGCAAGGAGCCGTTCCCCAGACGCGGCGGTCAGTTGGATTTGCAGAGGCACCAACTGAACGTAGTAGTGAAGACGAACCGGCGAGAAATGAGATTGAGAGGTTACGTGATAGAATTCAGAAATTAGAGTCATGCAATCGTGGAGACAGTCGATTGGCATTCAGGAAGTTTGCAAACAACATCTCGCTTCCGTCCTTCCACGACCGCCGGTGTCGCGAACGCGTAGCGAATGAAGAAGTAGAACCTCGAATTCCCCTATCCGATCCCCGTACCCCATTCGTATCAAACGAACATCCCCGTTCAACCCGTTCACGAAACTCCCATCCTACCAATACCGAACCACATCCCTCCAGTTCCCGGTATGCAGATCCTGAGGCAGGAGCTGATACCACTTACTCCCTTCCCCGTTCCCGTATTCCATTAATTCCCCAAAACCGAATCGGTAGAAGTACCTCGACGCTGCATCCCCTTCAATCATTGAATGAGAAAGCGCGAAGAGGAGTAGATTCGCGGTCTGATACACGAACTGGAGGTTCGTCGCGTTGGAATAGAACAGGTATTGTTGGAGGAGTAAAAGGAGCGATGAAAGATTCAGCCAAGTTGTGGTATAGAACGGAACGTGATACGTTTTTAGATTTCGAAGATTTCCTCTGTGCATTTCGGTTACAATTCAATTCGGGAGATCAAGGGTTGCGTGCATGGGAAGAAGTATGGGAGCGAAGACAGGAAAGAGGAGAGTCAATCGGCGAGTTCGTACTTCAAATGGAAGCATTATTCATGCGAATTGACCCTTCTCTGTCACTCACGAGACGATTATTCTTGACATGGCGTAACCTGCAACCCGAATATAATGCCGTAATTGACATCAAGAGAATTCGCGATTTCGGGGAACTTCTAGCGGAGAGAGTGATGATCGAAGAACGCGAACGTTGTGCTGCCCGATTTAGGGCGCTGACGACGCAAAATCGATCTCCACTCCTGGAATCCAACTTCCAGAGGTCGGATAAGCGCGCTTCGCGAAGAGGAGTCGACAACTTGACCCTGGAAGAGATCGGTGAACCCTCGCGTTTCCGCTCGTCTTCGCCAGGGGCTAGTAGCGGTAATCCCTCACAAATTCTGGCGATTAAACCCCGTATGGTGACTCCCTGCACCCAAACTCGCTTCACTCCTGCCGCTAAGATGCTCTGTTACAATTGTAACAATACCGGACATTTCGCGAGGGAGTGTAGAACCCCTAGAAGGGATAGAAGCGAGATTCCCCCTCGTAGTCCAACACCACCGCCGCATAGAGTCACGCGACAAAAGAATACACCACGAAGGAATTCGGGGAACTGAGTACGGGGGCAGTCGAGACGGTGATTGCTCCCGCACGTCATTACGAATCCGAGAACGCGTGTATGAAGAGTCGGGATGGTCGTGGGAATGTCGCGTTGGAACGATTATTAGATACGCACCCCGACGAGAACGGAGTCTTTGCTATCGTACTGATTAGTGGGGTTGAGATGAGAGCACTTATTGATACTGGTGCTACCCGTACGTTTGCTGGCCCGCGATCCTTTAGAATCATAGGGGGTGATTTAGTAGTAGGAGGACGCGCGATGCGAGACGCGGACGGGAAGTCGGTGGCCATCGCAGGGTGCAAGGTCATGCGATTCTCGTTCGGGTCGTTGACCTTCCTACTTCTGGTCCGGATGGCCGAGGATCTAGCCTATGAATTCATTTCGGGTATGGATTTCCTGAAAGAAGCCAATCCCACGGTCGACGAAATGACTGGTACTTGGTATGGCAGAGGGGGTAGAGAATTCCAAATACAGAATCCCAGAATCGCCGCGGAACCAGTAGAATTGCTTGACGAGCTGGCTGCTGTGGAGGTGCCCGCGGACATTGCGAACCTCGTAGAGCCAGAATTGGAGTTGCTACGTGAGAAGTTACGTGACATGATTCCCCCCGTGCCCAAAGTGGTGAGAGTAACCCCTCTCATCAAACACCATATCGACGTGCAGGGCCACCCTTCTATATGTCAAGGCGCGAAACGTTACGCCCCGAAGTTAAAATCGGTAATCAGGGAAGAGGTAGACCAATTGCTGAAAGAGGGAGTGATAGAACTGTCGCCATGCGAGTAGCGTAGCTGGCCAGTATTGCAAAAGAAACCGAATGGCAGCTACCGGTTCTGAATTGACTTCCGCAAAGTCAACGATGTAACAAAATTTGATGCGGTACCGATGCAGCATCAGGAGGATTTATTGGATGGTGTGCAGGGGGCCCTGTGTATATCCAAGTTGGATGTGTGGCAGGCCTTCTGGTACATCGAATTAACCCCCAAATGTCGGGAAGTAACTGCTTTTGGTACCCCTCATGGGCATCTGTACCAATTCAAACGAATGGCGTACGGTTTAGAGAACGCTCCGGCGACGTTTCAGCGACTGACTGATAGGATAATCCCCCCCCCCCCTCTCCGAATAGTCGCCGTATGTTAGCAAATACGTGTACGACTTCATAATCTTCAAGAAGACTATAGGAGAGCGCTTGTATTGGATGAGGCGCGTTATTGACAAGTTAACGGCTGCCAATCTAACCATTTATTGGAAAAGAGCACCCGATTCGTTACGCGAGCCGCATATTGTCTCCAGCCGAGCGGAACTACACCGTGACCGAGGAAAAATGTCTCGCAGTAATATGGGCGGTGGAGAAATTCCGGGCGTACGTAGAGGGTACCCAGTTCGAAGTTATAACCGACCACAGTAGTTTGTGGTGGTTAAAGAATCTAAATAACCCTTCGGGAAGATTAGCACGTTGGTGCATGAGATTGAGCGCACATGACATGAGAATAGTGCATCGGAAAGGACTTTTTCATCTCGTTCCCGATGCACTATCACGAATGTATTCGGATCAACTCACCGCGTTAGAATTAGTAGACACCACTACAGATGAGTGGTATGTTACGCGCAAAAAAAACGTGCATCGATATCCCGATATATATCCGGATTGGATTATCGAGGATGATCAACTTTACCACCTTCGTCTGAATCCCCGAATCGATCCCACAATCCCTGATATAAATCGATGGAAGATGGTGTTATCGCGCGAATCGCGCGAGCGAGCGCTCCAAGACGCCCGCTGTCCTCCACAAGCTGGTCATTCAGGTATTGAAAGGACCTACCATAAGGTAGCTCAGAATTTCTATTGGCCGGGTACTCGCCAAGATACGGCAAAGTACGTGAAGACATGCTCTGAATGCCATCAATACAAATCTCCGCAGCAAGCGCCAGCTGGCCTCATGCGCGAGAGAACCGTTGGAGGACCGTGGTCGGTGGTAGCTGCCGAGCTCATGGGCCCCTATCCCCGTAGTAGCGAAGGGATGCAGTATGTGTTTGTTCTCCAGGACTGCTTCACCAAGTATGTAGGAGTTCGCGCGTTACGAAAAGCCACTGCAGAGGCAGTGTGGGAAGTGTTTTATAATGAGATAGTAAACAGCTGGGGAAAACCCCAATTCTTTCTGTCTGATCACGGCACGGAGTTCATTGGAAAGAAACTCGTGCGTCATCTGGAGGAACTGGGGATCCAACACATAACTACCCCCTCGTATCATCCCCAAGCCTATTCCGTCGAGCAAGTCAACCGCAACCAAAGACCAATAACGGGCATCTATGTCGACAAGGACCAGCGTAACTGGGATGAGAACCTGGTCGAGCTAGAATTTGTCCTGAACAACAGCGTAATGACGAATAACAGACTAACCCCTGCGTTTTTGAATATGGGTAGAATTCCGCATCCCATCATCAACATGAAAGATGAGAGGGAAAATCCCAAGCGAATACAGAGTAGCGACGTCAGTAGTTGGTCCGAGGGGATGAAAAGGCTGTCGTTGTTATACGATCTGCTTCGGAAACATATGGGAGTGGCGTTTCTGAGACAGACCAAGAATTATAACAGAGGAAAACGAGAATTTGAGTACCAAGTTAGCGATCAAGTGGAAATTCGGAACCGGAAGCTATCAGAAGGCAGTAAATTCTACACAGCAAAGTTAGGCGTTGGGTGGGATGGGCCACTCACTATATCGCGCGTAATACCAGCAACCGTTTATGAGCTGTAAGACGCCAACGGAATCAAATACCCCTATGCCCCTATCGTCGATATAAGACTCTTCCACGTACGTAATTCTCTGTTACAGGATCCCGGAGATGTGCCGTCAAAGAGGAGGAGGCGGAAGGTTCCGGGGCGTGGATCGATGCCCTCCTACTCCCCATTACAAACCAGTAATGGGGAAGGGAGAAGCTTTCGACGTTTTCGGGACCCAACGCGACATCAACCGACGAGTACATCTGGAGGAGGTCGCGCAAGCCATGAAACAATTTGAGTTAGAAAATCGACTTTGACGAGCGATGAAGCGACACTGCCAACTTCCCAACCAGCAATCCTGAACCCCTTCCCCCAGCCGGTCTCCTCCACCTCCCACATACAACCGCCCTCCCTCTCCCGCCTCCATCATCGCCGCCTTCTGCCGTGAGGCATTTCCTCCCGCTCGACGCCTCAGCTTCACACTTCCACCCTCGCCCGAACCCAGGCCGACACCATCCGTAGCCCCCATCGAACTTCTTCCCCAATGTCAACCCCCGGCATCCCCTGCCGCTCAACCACCCAAGATCCCTAACCTAATGTTCTTAGTGATTCCCCCCCCCCCCCC